>JAEBDU010009984.1:0-18107 GCA_016802625.1 Heliconius numata | reverse complement strand
CCCACTCGAGGAAGTGAAATATTTATTTACGTTTATATTTCCATTTCTTCGCTCTGGTGTCGAGGCAAAGCGCGGCGTTGAGTTCTGCCACTTAACAATTCGGCAGTAAGTGGGTGTTTTAATGGGTAATGGAGTGTTAACACTAGGTTCCCACATTGCCTTTACCTACCCTATTGTGTTGGGAATAGTGCGTGAAGCTAAACAAAAATAAACAATTTATTTGTTAATTATTATCTAATACTATAAGTATCTAAGATATAAAGTTCACCTATTTACAATAAAGTAATATATTCCATATGAATAACATAAAACAAAAATATCTTGACAAATTTAATACAGGTATTGCGTACAAGAATTAATTTATCGAAGGTAGGCCCATCGACTATGCTTGTTTGCCTACTAAAATTGATTGATAGCTTCGTTTTTACCCTTATTGCTACATATTTTACCAAAACAATAGATTTATTTTGGTAAATATTTGTGTTATCGACATCATGATGGATAGTGTTGTAAAAGAAACACCAATACCCAATTCTACTATAAATCCCAGTTGTACTGTACCCCAATTCAGTACTAGTACCTAATGGAGAGAGAGAGAGAGTATGTACCCAATTCTACTATAGTCCCAATACTATTACTACTATAAATTGGACTATTTTTAGTTTTCCATTTCCTTTATAATATGATCAGATAATTTTAACTATTGTGTAGAAACTGACATTGCAAGAATATCGTGAGCAAACACTATTTATCTCGGAGGTTATCACGGAATTTGCTGACATTGGTTCTAAATATCACTAGATAGGTAGTTGGTAGATAGTGCCGTACGTCCCTTCCAGGGTCATTCCAATCAATATCTTTATTTTGATTTGTAGTTTTCATTTTTTTCTTATTAAATTATTGCTTTGTTTTGTTCAAATATCTTTTTTTATTTAAATTTTTAAGATAAAATTGTGTTTGAATTTAGCATATTTAAACCTTCCCCCGTTATCTATATATATAAAATCGAAAGGTCATTCACTCATCATGAAATCTCAGAAACTACATGTGCTAGGAATCTCAAATTTTGCATAGGAGTTATTTATAGGACGTAGGTGCTCGCTAAGACGGGAATTTGCAATATTTGACTTCTAAGGGGTTGTTTTTGGGGTTGAAAGTGTGTATGAAACTTTGTTACTACAAATGCTAGGAATCTCAAATTTTGCATGGACGTCACTTATAGGACGTAGGTACTCATGGAGACAGAAATTAATAATAACTTATTTCACGCAGGCGAACCCGCGGGCGGGCCGCTAGTAAGTAGATATAAGCAAAATCATATTCTTGACCAATTAAAAGTAAATTTAAATATATTTTGCAATATTTATTTATCTTTTCTTTTTCTAAAAAGAACAACAAACTATTATGTCTAATGGTTACTTTAACGGTTGCAACGGTCGTTAATGTGGTTAGTTACGTCACGAAGCTAATAAACAAATTGCTCCGGTAACGGGGGCCGTAACTTTGGCATTGGCCCGAGCTTATTATAGGAAAATTATTCATGCAACCGATGAGCTTATGAAAAATTGTTGGAACTTTTTTAACATAATGCAGACTGAAATTGGTGCATTCTTGTTTTTTTTTATTTTTATGTTTCAGAAAGTCTTATTAAGGATGTACTTTGATTATTTTTTATTGTATTAAAATTTATATTTTTTTTAGATTTTAAATTTTTGATAATATTATCCTTTTTCTCTGGATATAGTAAAAAAGTAGCTGCGATCCTAAGTTCATTGAGGTTGAAATTAATCGTATCATTTTTACGATTAATTTCATTTCATTTACGTTTCACGTATTTCATTTACGTTTAATTAATTGTATCAACCGTAGATAGTACGTACACTCTCTTATAAGCAATATTAGGTATAGGGGAATTGTGCTCAAGATGGCATACTATGATAAGATGACACACTACCAATATTGATGAAACTATTAGCGCTAAGTGCGATCTTGTGACGTTTTAGAGAGTGTCTGTAGATGCAGCTAGTGCTTAAATTCAGTATGGCTGAAAGTGAATGCAGTTGCGCAAGTAATTCATGTTTTCGTTATTTTCAATTGCAACAAATTTTTCTTTCGCTTTTGCTTGATGGTGAAAAGACATGTAAGATAAAGATGTTCTATTTGAACTAATTATAAATGTAAAATAGGATTATTATATGACACAATTAACGCTAAAAGCGCATCCTGACCTATAAACTTTTGTCACAACGGTTTAAATTAAATTCATATATGTATTGGGTAAGATGACATACAAAACGTGAGTATAAGATGGCATACCCTTATAAATAGCCTTATAAATAGAATCGATGTATTTTTTTTGCTTTACCTACAAAATGCCTGGCAACTACAAACGAATATATATTGGTCACAAGAAGACATGGATAAGGCTTCTAGAGCAAGGGCATTCAATAGCCGCAAGTGACGAAGCTTATTTCCCTTTTGGAAAAGAAGTGACTGATAACGGAATCCAACCTCATAAAATTTGCAACATGTATGAATCTGGCCTTAATACTGTTTAAAAGCCCCCCAGCAAAGAAGAAACTATTTATTTGTGAACTATGCTCGACCAATAATGATGGCGTTTCTATGCCACATACGAAGTATGTCATTTTACCCTGTAGATATGTCGTCTTACACTGGTCGACCGAAGTGCGATTTTTGTTTGTTTTTATGATGTTTGAAAGATGATTGTTCTGAAACTAAAATAGTTTCGTTGATTATGAAATATATAATAGTATAGGCAATATGCTGTTCTCAGATCACTTTATTTTTTTGAAATATTTGTCTTCAAACAAAAAGTATGTCATCTTAAGCACAATTCCCCTATACTCTTTAAAATAGTTTTTCAGTAATTTTCGTGACACCGTTGTACACAAGTACTTGATAGAAAGCAATGTATAATTTGTATAACACTATAATTTCTAAAATTCAAAGGTTACAAATAAACATTATATTATAAACTAGCGGACGCGCGCAGCATCGCTTGCGTATTTAAGGGTGAATTCTAATAACCCACGAAACATGTGTTCAATGAAATATTTTTAAGAATCTAAATTTCAAATTTTATAAAAATCGGTGGCGATTTTAAGATTTTTCCATACAAACTTTCAACCCCTTATTTGCACCCTTAGAGGGAGAATTCTAGAAAACGATGAAACACGTGTTCAATTAAATACTTTTAAAAATCTAAATTTCAAATTTTATAGAAATCGGTGCCGATTTAAAAATTTTTCCATACAAACTTTGAAACCCTATTTCACCCTTTTAGGGTTAAAATTTTTCAAAATCCTTTCTTAGTGGATGTCCAGATTACGAAAGTAAACATCTGTCCAAATTCCACGTTTCTACGTACAGCGGTTACGGCTGTGCGTGCGTCTTACCTCAGTCAGTGAGGACAAGTCCTTTTATATATATAGATAAATACATATAAAAATATTGTCGAACGTCGCAGAATTGAATAATTAAAATTGAAATACCTGAAAATTTGCAAAATTCTACAAATATAGTATAAGATTTTAATTCTTACAATACTACCTACTACCTATTAAAAATTTTGACGAAGGCCATGTCTCCAGACCATCCAATAGTTATTTCTAATTCAAGCAAACACTAAATACATATATATATATTGATTAATCAGACGTGGTCACATCCAGAGCCTTAAGAGTTCATGTTTCTTATGACGATTGTTAATACTTAAGATATTTCATATATAACAATAACAAAAACTTAACAAAGTCTATCTGATCTTAGAAATTTTGATTTCAGAAGATTAACCATATAAAATATGGCTAATATCAGTTGATATTATCGTTCGGTCTACGTACAGCACGCGAACGTTCCGTGACTGAAGACCACAAAAATAATGAAATTAGATATTTCGATGCTAAAATCTTTTATGGCATCCGTACTGAGATAGACGTTTTGCTGAAAGAGTATTAATAAGTAATGTTTATTTTTCAATCTATATGTTCCACGTAAGTATATAAATAATAGTAAGGTTAGGTAGAGTAAATCTAGTGTTAAGACACTCTCTGTTCTCCACTTTCCGACCAATTTGTGTGTTCAATGGTGTTCTTCGTATTATTTACAAATGAAAATCATTATTTGAAAATGAAAACAATTTATTCTAACTTCTACTAAAATAGAAGTACAAACTATACGCTGTACAAATTAAAAACTACGAATTTTTTTTAAGATGAAAGTAAAAATAAATTAATTTTTAACAAAAAAAAACCGACTACAAACAATGAACCTTAAAGTAAAAAATAATTTTACATAAAGTTAACCGTACTTTGATCTTGTTAAACAAAAATAATAAAAAAAAAATTATAATTTTCAAGTCAGTGTCAAGCTAATGCAAACAACAACCTTAATACAATATCAAATTACTAAGCCCGTTTGTTTTACTTGTTTAAAAAAAACAGTAGAATTGATAACCTCCTTTACTATCCAAAAGTCGGTTAAAAAAAGGATATAAGAATATAATAAACAGTATCCATCCAGTATAAGACAGTTAATATTCATAATAATAGTTGGTTCAGCTATTTGGGATTATTTTTTGAAGCTATTAGCCTGAACTTGCGACGCATTTAAGCTTTACTAAATCTAAACTATAAATTATAATTAAGTGTACTAAATATATAAGTACAACAGTAATTATAATTATAAAAAAAATATTAAAAACGAATTATAAAATTAACAAATACAACTTCATAGAAAACTTACCCCAAAATACATTTAAAAATTATTCTAGCCTAATAACAGAACTTTGTTTGTAAAAGAATAATAATTAGTTTATTAATTTTAAAATAAAACAAAAATACAGATATTGTATTCACGAAAGAAATATTACAGCAGATACAGAAACATTACGACTTACGACCGCCCCAATCAAAGGGTTGTTTATACTGCACGGACAGGCAGTTTGTTTTGTGGAGAGAGTCTTGAGTAACGTCGACTTGTATATAATTAGCATAAACAAGCTTCAAACTGTGGCTTTACTCACAATATTCTTTTAATATTTTTGTAGATAATTATTTTTAAATATTATTATTGTGCTTTTTTAAATTCTAACGCTAAGAGCGAACTTGAATGAATGAACAACTATAGATATTGTGCTTTATATTGTCATATTAAAATCTTTACTTATTTTAACGATATACATACCTACATATGTCTTTTCACATAATTTTTAAATAGTAATAATATCTTCTCATTAAGTTCAAGGGCGTGGTTTGGGATACAAGAACCACTCTTGGAGTAACCAATTATGAAGAACGTGGTCCTAGTCCCGAACATCATGTGTACACATGGACACATCCCAACTGCGCCAGAAAAATATTTATTATTATATCAAAATAATATTCAACACGCAATGCCTCCAAAATTCGGCAGAAAGTGGGGAACGGAGTGTCTTAAACTAGGTTCCCTCTGCCTACCCCGCTGTGTGCGGGATACAGCGTGAAGCGGAAAATAATATTAGTATCTCTATCCTCTATATAACAATAAATTTATCAGTCTCGCAATTTGGGTGTAATGGAAAAATAATTTTCATGAAAACTTTTGTAAATTATAGTTTCATTTATTTTTTCATGGTACGATAATGTTTCTTTGGATACTAAGAACATAAAAGCGATCACGCACTATAATGTAATTCGCCTAAATTGAAAATAATAAAGTATTATAATTAATTTCATAGTTTTTTGAAAATTATAAAAAAATATATGACAATCTATCAAAATAATGGAAGATAAGCGAAATAAATAGCAATTAACGATGTTTTACTTCCTTATAACATGAAATCGTGTCACGTTTTTGCCAATTTAAAGCTAAAAACTGCACCCACTTAGTTTACTTAAAACTTTTGATTTAACGGTTGACTTAGTGCTTATACATTTTTCCTTGTATTTATAGAATAAAGACGACATTCGCTAAAGTTGACTGAAGCAAAATTACCAACAAACTTGCTATTTGTGCACGCAATTTTGACATAACTGTAATTATAGCATTAGGGGAAAATTTTCAATAATCGGTGGGAGCGACTGAAACAAAGAACTGCTCTAATAAAAAGATAAAAATATTATTTTTAGTATAAAAAGGTACTAGGTAGGTAGGTAATAAAGGTAGGTCTTAGTTATATAGTTATTTATTTTATAAATGCCATTATGCATAACCAGGGCCAGTTTTAGCACTACCGGCGCCCTGGGCGAAGTTTTTTCGGCGCCCCCTAACTACAATTCAATAACATACAAAAAAGGGAATGGGTACAACGATATAACCATCTATTTAAAAAGAAAATGATAAAAACTAATAAAATTGCACTTATTCTAGCCTTTCTATCTGCGAACTCTTTTATTAGGCATTCAAAGTCTATGTTTTCTGCAATTTTATCGATCACTTTGTTTTTTTTTTAGCTCTTAGACCATTTTAAAGGGCATCAAGTCCCCTAAGCCGCACCGGGCAGCAAATACCCTAGCTACGCCACTGCAGCGAGGAAACATCTTTGCGCCCTAAACGGGCGTCTACGGGGCCCTTTTTATCCGGCGCCCCTGGGCGGTCGCCCAGCCTCGCCCTACCCTAACGCCGCTACTGTACATAATATTTATGTAGGGTACTCCATCTTTTGCTAGTGCTATACCTTCCTCCAGTATCATCGAGCGAGACACTTAGATAAATGATAAAGAAAGAACATAATAATTATTAAAATATCCTTTATTTTTACTATACATACATACAATTTTACATTACACAGTACTAATACTGTATTTAAACAGTTTTTCTGTTTATTATAAGTATAATAATATACTAGGTACTACCTTAGTAGTAACTAGTGTTTATATTTAGATATACAGGTTGGAATTGTCAGCACCGCTTTAAATGAAACCACAGTTTTAACTACTCTATAAAAGCCTAATATAATTCAGAAAAATATAATTTCTAAAAATTAAAAAGTTATTTTTTCAAACAAAATTTCTTTCGTTCTGGGTTTGAAATATTTTACCCTGAATGCAGTTTCAGTAAAAGGAGCGCTGCCTCTTCCACTCTGTATATCACTCCTTAAAGTGATATACAAATATTATATTAAAACTTATAATTTGTTAACATGTAGGTATAACTTATGCTTTTTTTTACCAAAAATTATAATTTTACACGCTAATATTCTATTATATTGAGATGTAGTATATTATCTATATATATAAAAGGACTTGTCCTCACTGACTGAGGTAAGACGCACGCACAGCCGTAACCGCTGTGCGTAGAAACATGAAATTTGGGCAGATGTTCACTTTCGTAATCTGGACATCCACTAAGAAGGGATTTTGAAAAATTTTAACCCTAAAGGGGTGATATAGGGGTTGAAAGTTTGTATGGTAAATTCTTAAATCGCCACCGATTTTTATAAAATTGGATATTTAGACTCTTAAAAATATTTAATTGAACATATTTTTCATGGTTTTCTAGAATTCACCCCCTAAGGGTGCAAATAAGGGGTTGAAAGTTTGTATGGAAAAATCTTTAAAACGCCACCGATTTTTATAAAATTTGAAATTTAGACTCTTAAAAATATTTAATTGAACACATGTTTCATGGGTTATTAGAATTCACCCTTAAATACGCAAGCGAAGCTGCGCGCGTCCGCTAGTTATAAGATAAATCGAGAAAGACCATTAACTCATTCCTTACTTTGTAATTTTTGCAAAATGACAAATATTCTAAGAGTAGCAAATGCTATACTTTTAACCCAAATTCTATAAACACTTATGTTGCTTAATAAAAAATAAGTTATTGAAACCCCGTCAATTAATCGATCGATCTTCAGAAACATAAGACAATTTACGCCATGACTGGCGACTGGCGCACCGACTATTTCTTCTAGTTTCTTCCATAAGTTCAATATCTCCACTAATAACACTCTTTCTCCTTCGCAATCCTTCGCTATTTTTATCTGTCTCTTTATTAATCTCGTTATTTGTTTCCACTTTCTGCTGAGCTTGTCTCGCTGCATTCTCGCGAATGATCTGGTCAGCTCTCAATCGTAATATTTGGGCTGCTTCCTTGTGATACGTTAGGGCACTTTCCAGATCGCTTCTTGATAAAGCAAAAAGGTTTGAATACCCACGAGATCTGCAAGAATACAAAAAAGGCTAAAAATATTATTATTATTAGTAATTTTGATGATATACCTAGTGAAAGAGCACTCCTAACTCTGCGTTTAAACAAAGCATCTTTTGTTGAGTGACCTTCAACCTCATACTTTGTTAACCATATCGAAAAAGTTTTTTTTTAGCTTCACGCTGTATCCCGCACATAGCAGGGTGGGCAGAGGGAACATGGAAACCTAGTATTCAAATACTCAGTTCCTAATAAGATATTTCCTTTCCCAATTTTCCTCTAAATTCTGGAGGCATTGCGTGTTGAGTGGCGGAACTTAACACCGCGTAAACTGACTCAGGTAGTGTAAACTATATTACCGAACAGTAGCAGTTCGTCGTCGAAGTCCTTCAATGCCAAGTAAGCTGATTTCACCAAACACTGAACCCTCACATAGAGTTGCCAATATTTCTTTTTCATCCGGTGACATAACCTAAAAGTAAAATATTCAGTTTTTAATCACACTTTAATTAAAAATATTTATTTTTAATATTATTTAATGAATGAATTAATTCATTAATTAATGAATGTATTTATAATAAAATATTTTCGATTCAATTAGGTTACTACGTTACCGTTAAATAAATTGATATAAAAGTAAGTACTACATTACTGCTAAAATAACGATGTATTTTAAACGAAGGTTAATTAAAAGATTTTAACAATAATTTTACTAATGTTAAAATATTTTATAACAAATATTTTTCAATAAGCATTTTGAATCTAATAAAAAAGTACAATATATTATCTTACATAACATTCTCCACTTTTGATAATATACATCTGATGTCCGACGTCCCCCGTGCGCACCACTACGTCGCCCGCCAGGAACGACACCGGCCGCAACTGCAGGACTAGGTCCCGAAGCAATGAATCTGAGCAGTCTCGGAATAGTTGGACCTAAGTATTGAATTTATTAATTAATAGTTCTCAATAAGTTAAAATAATAATCAGCAACTTTGCAAAATGTAAAATTTATTCACTAATTTAATAAAAGTATATTCTAGCAAGTTTGTAGGATTGAAAGTAACACTTTAATTATGATTTACACACATGTATTTTTTTTTATTTGCTTTTATAACATATACCTAAATGTTTTTTGTATCTTTATAAGTAACTACTACAGATTTAAATAAAGATTTAAGTTTTTATCTCTCTGTGTACAATATCTCTCCTAAAAACAGCCTGTAGGTACCTTACTAAGTGTCGACATGTGCACTTCTAAAGCGACATCCAACTTCATGTTATAAGGCAAAGAATTCAGAATTTTTCGTTCGTCTGAAAACAAAAGAATATAAGTGTATAAGAATTTTCATTTCTGTGTAATGTGTGCATATATTTTGATGGATATTTATATAATTAGCTTTTATCGTTAAGACATATTTAAGTTAATTATAATGTACAGTAAATTACCAAAGCAGCGTTGCTGGTTCCAGGTGTAGCTGAACCAGCACGCGACGCGGCGCTGCAGAGAAACCGGCATGTTCAGCTTGCGCATGTACTGCGAGCAAGTGTCGAGAGTCTTGCGGTATTCTGTCTGGAATATTTAAAGATATATTACATTTAGATTCTTGTTATTATGTATATCTTGATACCGCTGTGGAACAGTAATGATTGCTTGTGATGGTCATGGGAGAAGGAATAGCCTGGGACGGGCGGTTTGTGCCCACCCCATAAGACTTGTGCGCATCTCAATTTTCTTAACAAAAAAATGTCCCTGAAAAATTAAAATAAAAAAACTTTTACCTTTCCTAGAGAGGCTTAGACTTTAGCTTTGAACAGATCTGTTTGTCTGGAAAATATCTTTAGACACAAAATGTATTTATTACCGGTTTTAAGTTTTTTTATTTATTAAAAGTATATTGGATGAAAATTACAAAATAAGGCAAAGATTCTCTATTCTATCTAATATTAACAAAATAAAAATATAGATATAATTTGAATCTGCAACTTTGAGTATAGTCTAATATTCTAAATATGCCATGACATTAAGGTTATTTTACTTACTTTCGCCCTAGTAGCCGTAGCAATGATATCACGAATCTGTCCTATGAGCAACGCAAATACAAACACCCCCATGAGCCAAGCTGCAGTCATAAATAAATACTCCGTGGTGGTTTCCGGCTTTGGATTTTTACCTGTAAAACAATGTAAAGATATAATCAAAGTTAAATTATTTTACTCAAAATCAGAAGTTACATGCTTCATTTTTTGAACGTCAAATAATTTAATAATTTTAAATTAAAAATTAAAAGTTAGGATTCTTTTTCGTTGCAAAATATAAACATAAATGTAACTATTATTTTTATTCAATATTGTTGGTTACTTAATTTTGGGCTTTATTTTCGATAAACAGTGATAAACTGATAAGCAAAGTTTGATAATCCTTATCTTTGCAAAGCTTATATTTACTTCAGCTTTCATAGGTAGGTAGATAAATAATATTTTTTTGGCATTCACTAAAATTAGTTCATAAATACATAAAACAAAGACAAATAAGGTTTACCTATAGATGTAGCGGTTTTAGTAGCAAAATAAAAACAACGTATGTACGCGTTGCCAACATTGTCGTACACCCAGCCGTTGGACGCGAGGCCGGTGTAGTCGCTCATAGCGTAGTACGCACACGCGTTTAGATGGATCAGGTAGAATATATAAAATAGAGATTTCCCGATACGGACCTAAAATTGTTAAAATATTATAAAGAGTGCTTTATGTTTTTTTTATCAGCTTAACACTATATCCCGCACATAACAGTGTTAAGACACTTAATTTTCCACAACGACAGCTATAATTATTTTTTTATTTATTTAAATATAAAACACTTATAACTTAGGTGACGGGAGATGTGTTTGTTCTATTTAAATTTGAGACTAAAGTTTATGCTTATAAAGTTCTTGTAAAGCTTAGGCAAAAAACAGTTTTGGTTTCGTTATAGGTATACTAAGAATCTTTTTTTTTTAGGTAGATAGAGAGAAATATAAAGATACCATTATATTTTTTTGTCTAATGTTACAAAATGCAAATATAATCATTTAAATCAATATTTTATATACTATCACTTACCACGTAAGGAGATGATAACACACGATCCATAGCTCTATGGAATTCCCAGAACGTTTGTAATTTCAAAAGACGTGGGAACCGTAGAATAACTTTGTCTTTACCAAAGTAAATGTAGAGTATATCCAAAGGAAGAAGAGATATAACGTCAAACTATAACAGAAGAATTAACATAATTAGTAGTTAACATAAATAACTATAAACTTTCGATTTAAATATAATTTTTGATATCCTTTAATATTGTGGTTTCCTACATTCACCTCTTCGAAGGTTGTATCCTTGTCGTATTATCATGCATCTCCCACACTTCGTGGGCATAGAGCAGTAGCTAAAAGATTAAGCCTTATTCCATTTTTTCATTCCACATATAGTGGAGTACGCAGAAATTGAGAACTTAGTGTTAAGACACTTCCGTTTCGCTTTTATTTTTCGTTTATTTTTCCGCTGAATTCTTGAGACATTGCATGTTGAGTGGTGGGAGTTAACGCCGCGCTTTGCCTCATAACAAAAGCGAGAAGATAGAGAGGCGATAGGAGAGGCGATTAGATATTTCATATCCCCAAGTAGGAATCGAACCCATAACCATTGCGTGCACCTACTATTTAATATGACATAAATTCCTACCCCAAATAAGTCTGTGGACTGCAAAATACATTATCTGTACAATTATTTACTTGGCTTATTCGGTCAGTTTGCTTAGTGCGAATTAGACGGCAATACGTATTCGGGTCAAACGTTAGCCGATCGATACTAATTTCTTTCACTGATTATGTTTTAGTAAAATAAGGCAATGTAATTAAAAATTACTTGTGTATTTTTAATGACTGTCTGTAAACACGACAGTTGTGGGTTCGATTCCCACTAGCGGAAATGAAATATCTAATATTTTCATTTCGTCGTTTCTGGTAACGTGGCAAAGTACGGCGTTGATTTTCGCCACTCAAAACACAATATCATAATGGGAACGGAGTGTATTTACGCTTCAGGTTCCCTCTGTCTACCCTGCTATGTGTGAGATACAGCGGATGTATAACAAAAGTGCGTAATTTGATTAAAAATATCGTAATCTTACTTTATACTGCAGCTTCTTCTTATAATTTCGCCTCGTCTCCAGTGGGTCGTCCACCCAAAAACCCTCATTCACGAACATGAGCCTTGGCTTAACAAACATGACGTCCAACAAATACATAATGTCGCAGAAATAATCAGCTATCATCCAGAGAGGGGTATTTTCTGGTGTCTGGTAAGGAAATGTAGCGCGGAGAGCCACGCACCACGCGTTGTAGCTGTAGCAGAACGTTACAAGCAGCAGCCAGGATATGTATCGACGACCTGGTAGAAGATTCTTCTAAATAGATCTTTACATATTTTAAAAAATTTTAATGAACTTCTAGTAATCTAGATTTTCAAGATTTTGATAAATTGATGACATATATTTTAATAATACCTTGCGGATCAATAGGCATGTATGGATCACAAAATTTCGGACATATCTTTAAGTATTTCTTCGTGCACGAAGATGAAGACGGGACAGGGCTCTGAGGTGTTTCTGTTAGTTTCACTATTTCACAACTTAGTCTTTTGATTGGTTTTATTTCTTGCTTTTTAGGCGGTCTAAAAATAAAAAGAAAGTAAATTATCATTATTATGCCGTGCTCTACGTGGAAAATGGCGAAGCTGCTATTTTAACTATATTAAAATGCTTTACAATATACAAATAATTATATCAATATACATTTTGATATTATGTTGTTTATTGTTAACCGTTTTTCATTGATTACATCTGTTTTAAAACCTGCTCGTATTTACAACATAGTCTATAAATTAAATTTGTCAAATAATAATAATATCAAGCAAATTATATTTCCAGTTACAAATTAAATACAATTTAGGTAAATAAAATTTTAAATATTTACTCAATCTCTGCAAATTCTTTGACAATTTTATTGTTCAGTTCATTTAGTTCAGTAGATGTATGTTTGGTTGATTTTAAACTCTGACGTCTGGAAGACCTTATACTTCGAAACTGCCGTAGTCTTTGAAATGATATAACTCTGAAATCCAGTAAGAAACACATACTTAATTGGTCTAATCTTATGATACATTATACGCAATGCATATAAATACGTCCATATACATACACATTTGTGTGTATAAGAAAAATAAAACAAATATTGAATAGCGGATTTATACTTCCAAGCTGCAGGCTGCTAAGTTTTTGACATCCTTAACTCTACAATTGTAGGTTATTGGTTATTATATAAAAAAAATATAAAATAATGATAAAAATTACTATTGCGGATGTGTAATCATATGTGAGTGTGGATGTGTGATCTCACATATTTATATTTTTAATCAAAAGTGTAGATATGTAATCACATTATTTTATTAATTTTACAATTGTGGCAAAAGGGCATATATTTTCCACAATTTCGCTCAATGGGATGTGTAATGCAGAGTCCAAGAATTAATTGGATTACGGCGAAATTAACCGTAAAATATAGAAGTTTGCGGTAGAATTTACAAATGACAAGTAAATCATGAAGAAAAAATCCTCAGTAAAATGTGTCGCATACTTCTGTCTGTAAGTTTGACATCTTTATAAAAGCCATCAGTTTTACGGCATATAAATAAGCCATTTATTTAGACTGCTACCGTAAAACCGTTACTGCAAATACCTGTACTCGTATATTAGTTACGTTATTATAAACAATATACAACAATACAATATACGTTATTATATACAATATACGTTATTATAAATAACAAATGAATCTCACTCTTTATCCTGGACATTCTCTTCGATGTCATCTATCACTTTGATATTGGATTCAATATTTGAATAAGATTTTGATATGCTGAAAATACAAAGATCTTAGTATTGTTGGACCTATAAGTACTTATTTCTTGATTTTTAAAGAATTAACTCATTAATATTTTCTTTATTGAATAATAAGAACTGCTTATACATGCATTAAGAATTTTTTTACCTAAATTTTCGAAGTAGAAAACTTTAATGGAGAATAATCACTAATTTTAAATTCTAGCTCATCGTATTGTCTTTTAAAAACAAAAAATACTTGTGAAAGAATTATTTTGATACGTCTATTAGTTTTTGAGATATTGTCCTTTAAAGTAAGCGCGCGACGGGAGATTCCGTCGGGCCATAAGCGACTCGCGTGACGTCACAGGTCTTGCAAAACTCGCTCGCTCAGTTCGTCTTCGTTCACTCGCATTTCGCACTCTTCTTTAGCTGGCGTTCCACCACAAATTTAGTTTCGTTTAATAAATAATATATAGGTATATTTTTAAAAACTTTTTTTTTCACATACATAATGTAATAGCGAGCATTGTATTTTAAGATATTGAAGTTTTGATAGTACTTTGGCCAAAAAAACAGTTCTATCCTGCTCGGTTTCATGGCGTGTTGTACCAAAATCTTTAGCTTTGATTATTTTTATTGTAGTATCGATACTAGAAAGCTTGAATTTTTTCCAACAACACTTGGTTTGGCTTGAGCGTTACCACAAACTTAATCAGTACTTTAATGGAGAGACTACTCAGAACTTTGATGGAGGCATACAGGAAAAAAAAAGGAGAGCTCTGCATTAGATTTGCGGCCTTTTTAGATTTGCAGAAGGCCTTTAACCGTGTGCCTGGTCAAATAAATCCATTATCAGAGATATGTACCACGATCCCGCTTTGCGGTTCGCGATGGTTAGGACTGCTGTTGGCGACACCAAACCCTTTAGATCACAGTAGGGTTCACCAAGGCTCGGCTTTTAGCTCGTTCTTATTTATTGTAGTGTACTGTCACGGCTTACATCCAGGACCAGCCTCCATGGCTGATGATGTATGCCGATGACATTACACTCATTGAAGAGAAGCAACTAATGCTGGAGCGTAAAGTGAACCTCTGGAAGGGTGCGCTTGAGAACGGCGGTCTTAAACAAAATGTGTCGAATACCGAATACATAGCCTGAGGGAGCCCGGACTCGAGCACTGTCCTTATAGGTCCTGAGCCAGCCGTTAAGTTGGAAAAGTTTCAAGTACCTTGGATCCGTTATGCATGAGTCTGGAGGCATCAATCACGATGTCCATGGCTGGATAAGCGCTGCCTGGGCCAAATGGTGGGAGGTTATTGGTGTGGTCTGCGACCGCAGAATACCACCCAAGCTCAACGGGCTGATATATAAGAGCATCATCTGACTGGTTCTATTATACGGCAGCGAATGTTAGCCAGCACTATGTCGGCACGCTGAGGAGCTTTACGTCACGGAAATGAAGATGCTGCGGTCTGACGCATTCGAAGTAGTCTTGGGGTCTACGGAGCGGATAAGCTCCAAGAGCGTGGCCTAAGATGGTATGGCAACGTTGCGCGCCGGCGTAGGAACTATGTCGGAGGCAAGTTCCTTGCTATTCCTGTCCCTGGAGCTAGACCTCCGTACGCCCAAAAATGCGGTGTTTGGATGTCGTGATGCAGGGCATGAGTGCCAATGGTCGAACCACTCAGGACGTTACAGATCGTGTAAAGTGGAGTAGGTTAGGAAGGAAGGCAGACCCTGGCAACATACGCCGGGATTAATGCCAATAAAAAGAAGACTTGGTTGCAGTTGTTGAAGACTCGTCGCTTCGACGATGTAGCCCATTATAAATGCCATGGTATGTTTACAATCACTTCTGCTGGCGGCACAATCTTCGCAGATTACGTATAAACTTATTGCTTCTTTTCATTGCATTCTAAGCTGCAATAATATAGTTTAATACGTGCGCGGTGTTCTCCTGTAATCTACATTTGGCAATACATACATAACCTACTCTTTTCACTTATACGTACGCAATAGCACGCAATAGTACGCATCATGACCATAACTCTTTCTTGCCGATCTTCAATAATCACAATAAAAATATTATTCAGATATACATATATAAAAATATTAAAAATCTACATTAAAAAAAATTGTTCAACTTACTGCATGAATTTAGTTATATTATTATTATATTATTTTCACTTATAAAACAATCTTACTACTCTGAACTTGAATAAAAAGTTTGGTACTTTTAACGCAAATAGCGTTACCTACAATATGAAACTAGTTAGGTTGGGTTACATTACAGTTTTAAATAAATAATTTCAAATAAAATAACGTAAGCTAGTTATTATCTGTACCCCAAATTGACATAATATTACTAGTTAGACAACAAAACTTACCTTTGCATTTTTACTCCTCGCATTTCTGCGGCGACGGAATCACTATTTTCCGATAAATAATCGGCAAACATAAATCCATCTATTACAGGTAGGTTATCCAATTGACCTTTTTCGAATCCTTCATCCATTTTAATTAATTGTATTAACACTAAACACAAGCGAGTAACAAACAAACAAAGTACTGCGCGAGATCTCCTATCACCGTTGGCGACTAGTGAGTTCTGCCAGACCTGTGACGTCACCGCCGGCCGCGGGACTGTTAGCGGCATTTGAAATTTTTGCAAACTTCAAATGCCTGTAAAATCATAACTACTTGGTTATTTTTGATGAAACAAAAACTAGTGTATTTGTATACGTAAAAACTTTACTGTAACGAACTTTGAAGCATTATTTCAAACCTATTACCATTCCTCATTATAATTTTCTACAGAATGTACGAGAATTAACATCTTGTAGAATTAGGTAAAATAATACAATTTTAACATTTAAAGCAAATAAAAAATGTATTTATTTTATTTTTACTATATAATGTGATACTAACACTGCATGAGGCTTAATGTCCGGAGTACACCACGACCCGTAAGGGCCATCTGTTTCCTTACCAACTTTTCTCCTAGATGAAGTCGGGTGAAATGTATGCTGAAAAAAATGAATTAAAATACAGGTAGACATTTCTTTCTTACACCTAAAAAAATTATAGGTGTAAATATATATCATATAAATAACATCTTGATATTAAACCAAGATGTCTCGAATATATCGTAATAATAATACAATACAAAATTTAAGGCGTGCACGCCATATATAGATTTACGACTGCTATAAAAGGCCCGTAAAGTGTCCGAGTGATCATTTGAATCACTATCATAAGTTTAGGGTAATATTTGTTAACGTGCGTTAATCACATACGATATATGATTAAATCATCTTCTATACATTTTTAATAGTAAGGTGACTGACATATCCAATGACAAACTGCCGAACCCAGAAGTTCAGCAGCTCGGCCTGAAGACCTCTGTGGAAGAAATTTTAGGATGTCCAGCCCTAGGGGAGTTAAATAGAGGTTGAAAATTTGTCTTGAAAATATCATTGTTTTCAATGATTCGAACGTGTAATTGGAAATAACTATTAATTATTCAAAAATATATTTTATCTCTAGATTTTTTTTTGGGAAATTTGAAAGCGAAAGTGGAGCTTTAATAGGATGTTAAGAGATTTTAATAAAAAAAAAAGATGGATTTTAGTTTGATACCGTCTTATTATTCTATTTCAGTAATTTTTGAGATATCTAAAGAGTAGAGTAAGAACATTTCACTTCACTTTTAATGATTTTTATTTAATAAATCTATGAAGACCATATGTTCATATTGTTATGTAATATTAAATATTATAATTCTCACAAATAATATCTCTATTCTATATTATTTATATATTGTTAGTACTATAAGTAATATAGTACATTATTATAAAAGTCGACTCATATCAATTAACGGTATGGGGTCGCACAGGACATTGTTTACACCGCAATAGGAAGGTAGGGTAGTTTGGTATTCAAATCACACGGCGAGGGAGGTTAATGGGCCGGCCTTAGTATGTACCAGCATTACTCAATATCCGATATCTCAATTGCTGAGCAGTA
>JAEBDU010009977.1:0-10874 GCA_016802625.1 Heliconius numata | reverse complement strand
CAATATAAAACCGTTTAACTTAAAATTTTTTTTTTACTTTTTTATTTAATATCTAAAATTGTATCGGTATTAAAGGGCTAGATGTTCATAGTCAGCCAGCCACCTTATAAGTATAGTCTAGTAGCACTCAGAACGGTATCTACGAGACGTGGACGTGGACGTGGAAGTCTTGCTAAGTTAAAATTTAGTTATTTTGAGAAGTAATTAGATGCGGGAGGATGACTATTTTCATTTCCTAATTATGGTAAAGACAAAGCGCGGCGTTGAATTCCATCACTCAACACACAATATCTTGAAAATTGTTCTGAAAGTGAGGAACAGAGAATTTTAACACTAGATTTCCTCTTCCCACTGAATACGGAATACGGCGTTACGCTACAAAAATATTATCCTTTACATTTTAAAAACTAGGTTAGCCTTAATATTTTCTGGCAAAAACCCAGCTCATCCTTTATTAAAAACAAAATGATTTATATTAAAGAAAAATAGGAAACTCTAATAAAATATGGCAAGCAATAGTTGTCATCGTTGTAATTTGCGTGATTTACGTAGACTTCCGCTGTTTCCACTCATTCATAGTACGGATTGTGAATAATGGCCTGCGAACGCACGGGGAATTGTAAATCGCGTAGAAGCTAAACGCTAACGAAATTTGAATTCGAAACAATTTCTACACTATAGCTGTCTATTACTGGGAATTTGTGCATTTGTTGCGTGCGATTTGGAACTAGCTTTGAGTTGGAGCTTCCATACTGATTCGTGATATTTATATATTTGTCTATTTCCTTTATAAAATATTATCTACAGTTGAAAATAAGTTTAAGTTTATGGTAATTTTAAATTAATTTAACGTCGTTTCTAAATTAATTTGTAGTCTTTTGATAATCAACTATTGAAATTTTAGCGTAATAGGTTTAAAATATTGGATTAATAACATAGAATATATTTAATCTAATATAATTCTACGAAAGTAAGCATAGAGGTTCTATTTGCTAATTGTAACCAACTGTTTGTGATATAGGCAGTACAGCCGTGGCCTATAGGCACAAAGTTTAACAGATTTTGGGTTCGATTCCCTCTCGAGAAAATGAAATATTTTATATTTCCAATTTCTTCGTTCTGCTGTCGAGGTAAAGCGCAGCGTTCATTTCCGCTACTCAACACGCAATGTCTGCAGAATTCGGCGGATAACTGCGGGATGAGGAGTGAAAAAAAAAATTGTAACGAAATACACAATCCACAGGATCTAATCGTCAATAGTCGTGTATTAAGTCTTATAGCTGACTTAAAAGTTCGACGCCCTCAACAAAGAAAATAACAAAATGCCAAAATGGTGGGGTCGTTATGCTATAAATCAAGAACATGTCATAAATAGGGTAGGGTCCTTCTAGGGTAAGAAGTGTCGCATTTTCCAAGTAATAAAGCACATCTCTAATACACTTCGCGGTATGTCTTGGGGACCGCCTGGTGAAACCCAGAATTCCTGGTGCTCAATTAAGTTGGGATGTTATATATTGAGATAACGGAATTAGAATTTGGATATGTTGACAAATTGCTACGGGTTTGATTTTAGTTAGTTTTGCTGATAGACTTAATTAGAAGGAATCTATTTATTTAATAAAGTTTTATTGGAAGTCTCTCAGATCTCAGTGCTACTGGTGTCTACAACTTTAGTACTTAATTTTCCATTTTCCTAATATTATTTTTTAATAATGATGTAGAAATAAGATTCGGTTCTTAAGAAAATAATCTTAATTTTGGATTTTTTTTTATGTATAGATGATATTAGCGAATAACGAGCTATGTTGTTAATAAAATGTTCAAAAAATGAGAAAAATTACTAAAATTATTTCATTATGTCTCTCTCTTTTATTTCAAGTCTATGAGAATTACTTCACGAATTATGTTTGGGCTTTTGAAATATTATCTTCTTACACAATTTACAGTAAAATAAATTAAATTTAATATTAACTGTATTCCTTCTTTATTATTAAAAAGTAATAATATTATCTTTGATCCAATTGTGTATTACAATTAAATATTGCAGTAATGAATCTATTATATTTATACTTATCACACATTTATTAATCGAACCCACAATCTCCCACCTAATTGTCAAAATTGCTGCACCATATCCACCACCACCTGTTATCCATATCGATAACCCAATATTTTCGTAAACACCTGCCATATTAGTAACGTTATCCCTAAATTATAAGCACGAACGGCAAAGCATATTACTTTATTTAGAATTTTATAAGCTTCGCTCACCTTAACGATATTGGTGATTTGAGAAGCCAGTGGCCCGTAGTTAATTTATAAGGACATCAGAGGGTGCAAGATCCGTCTGAGCCGACGCTGCCATGGAGATCGAAGGTACAGGGTGGAAAAATAAATAAACGTCTTGTATATAAGGTAAAAGTATATAGATATTGGTGATAAAGTTGAAAATATAATTAATTTTGGTAGAAATTTTCTTTTATATTCAATATTTTTGAAAATGTGTAGAAAGCTATATTAATAATACAGGTGGCACCAAAATGTTATTTTCTTTTTCAGCTTCCCGTTGAGGAAAACTAGTGTTAAGACTCTCCATAATATATTTTCCGTCGAATTTTCGAGGCATTGCGCGTTGAGTGGTGAAACTCGACGTCGCTCTTTTACTTTGGTATCAGAGTGAAAAAATGAAAATATGAACCTCCGAGTCGGAATCGAACCCTCAACCGTTGCTTTCTACCACACGCTTGTGCCCATGCACCACGACGGCACAAAACATTTTAAGCGTAAGATAAAATATTTTATCTTATTCTTATATTACTATAACAATTTTTAACAGACATACATATAAAATAATGAACTAAAATTTTAAATATGAATTCATTCAAAATGAACATTTCATATACTCATGTTAAATCAGGATCAGACAGTTGTTATTCTATTGGACATAGGTTCGATTTAATTAAATACCAAAAAAGCTAGAGTCGAAGCCTCAAAACAGCACAAATCCTATTAAAATATTTGTCTTTCAAATAACACCTTTATCACATACGTAAAAGGGTTCAAATTATAATTGTCACTATGTAAAACATTCAACTATCGTCCAACGGGCAGTCGTCGAATTGCTAAATAGAGCGATTATTGGAATATAGGGAGTAGGTTTTTAATTCTATTTGTTCAGTCAAAACAAGGGCTGAGCCCCTTTTCGATTAATTTACTAGAACGTCCCTAGAGTTCACTTTTTACTCGATTTCAATTGCATTTAAATCGAAAATAAAAAGTTTATTTGGCTGACAAGAGCTGGTTTGAGAGTGGCGCCTGATAAAAAATTAATAGCGTTATGCCGTTGTGACGAATAACATGTAGAGTTCTACAACTACTAACATGTAGAGTTCTACATGTGACTCTATATCTTAGTGTTGAGACACTGTTGCAAGAAATACGTAATTATGTTTACAAGTAGATCCTGATGCAGAAGAAGAAGCGTGCGATTGTAAACGCTACAGTTTTAGGTTCGATTCCTACTCGGAGAATGAAAACACTAGGTTCCCACTAGCCTACCCTGCTATATGTAAAATATAACGTGAAGCTTAAAACAAATAAAAATATTATATATTTTTGCTCACTTTCAACAATACGATCAAAAGATATCTCATGAGGGCTTCATAGAGGTAGGATAATTAATAAACTTCACCCGTTCCTTTTGTTGTTTATAATTACTTTATTTGTACCAGTTAGCTACTTATTAAATCCCTTTAAAAATATAAAAAAATATTCTTAAAAGAATTTAATAAGTACCTTACTTAAGGCAGAGGGAACCTGGGAACTGGGAGTATTGATCAACCAACATATTAAATGAAAAAATGTAACAAATACGAATTTTAAACCAGCCAAAGGATTTCAGTACGTAAGCTTTACTACTTCCAAATTTCTTAATTTAATTTACTTATATGCAACGTTTGCTATATATTAATAGTACTTTACAACTATATCAGTATATAACTATATAATTAATTAATTATTAGGAATAATTTAATCATAACTTACGTATATCTCTTGTAATAATTAGTTTATTGACTAGTGATATATTAACAGCCTTGGTATTTTAGATATGTCCTTGCATAATTGGATTAAACAATTTGGTAATAAACTTAATTAATTTAATAGATTTGTCTATTCGATATATTATGTACCTATATATATTCTGAATTATTTTTACATATTGTTTTGCAACAATATATTTTTTTTTTCTATACAAATTATTTATTAATATTTTTTTAAGTGTAAAGTTATGTTTTGTAGCTTCACAAGGTGTGTAGAAGAAGGAATCCTAGTGTTGAGATATTCTGTTTACCACTGGTCAACTATTTTCAAGACATGTTGAGTGGTACAACTCAACGCTGTCCTTTGTCTTGTAAAATATTGAATAATTACTTAATTATTTACGTATTTCGATTCCTAGTGAGGAGAAGTCTCCTGTTATGGTCACAGTCACGTTGTGCCACAACGTCACGGTGAACTTAGAAATATATATTTCAAGAATTTTCACCTTCATATATGGTTATTTAAAGATTGTATTCAATAATTCATATACAAAAATATATATAACCTATATAAATGCAATAAGCAATGAGCGAATAGTATGGTGAGCTTAAAGCAGTACTCAGATATTCATGAAACTTCATGGTGCTTCCCTTGGCTGACTCCAGGCATGTCTTAGAAAATAGAACGAGATGAACTGTGTCATGTAAGCCTGCTATATTTTTATATTACTTTAATACTTTTGTTTCATCTTACTGAAATATCTATTTTACTAACCAACACTACTTGTCTGTAAAGTCGGTTTACGGTCGATAATTTTTTGTCATACGAAAACAATGATGTAAACTTGCATACTTTTATTAATTGAATTTAAATATAATCACTGAATTATCATTATGTTGTACAATATTAAGAAGGAAAATTAAAATTATTTTCTTTTCGATAAATTTAGAAATATTTGTATATTCTAAATATTTTTTAACAATAAATGGATCACAAGCCCAAATTAATTGAATTGAATCATTATCACTGAATTATCATTATTTTATACAATACTAGCGGACGCGCGCAGCTTCGCTTGCGTATTTAGGGGTGAATTCTAATAAACCATGAAACATGTGTTCAATGAAATATTTTTAAGAAATCGGTGGCGATTTATAGATTTTCCATACAAACTTTCAACCCCTTATTTGCACTCTTAGGGGGTGAATTCTAGAAAACCATGACACACATGTTCAATTAAATATTTTTAAGGGTCTAAATTTAAAATTTTATAAAAATCGGTGGCGATTTATAGATTTTTCCATACAAACTTTCAACCCCTTATTGGTACTCATAGGGGGTGAATTCTAGAAAACCATGAAACACATGTTCAATTAAATACTTTTAAGAGTCTGAATTTCAAATTTTATAAAAATTGGTGCCGATTAAATAAAATTCTATACAAACTTTCAACCCCTTATTTGCACCCTTGGGGGAAGAATTCTAGAAAACTATGAAACACGTGTTCAATTAAATACTTTTAAGAGTCTGAATTTCAAATTTTATAAGAATCGGTGCCGATTTAATTTTTTTTTCCATACAAACTTTCAACCCCTATTTCGCCCCTTTAGGGTTGAAATTTTTCAAAATCCCTTCTTAGTGGATGTTCAGATTACAAAAGTAAACATCTGTCCAAATTTCAAGTTTCTACGCACAGCGGTTACGGCTGTGCGTGCGTCTTACCTCAGTCAGTGAGGACAAGTCCTTTTATATATATAGATTAAGAAGGAAAATGAAAATTATTTTCTTTTCGATAAATTAACAATTATTTGTGTAATCAAAATATTTTTTTACTTAAATTATGCAGAATAAATGGTTTACAAGCCCAACAGTTTAAGCGGATCGTACTCTATCGTTGGTTCAGCGTTCTCCGTTGCATCTTCGACTCAGGTGGAACGTGACAATGAGTCATACTTTTTCGTGAGTGCAACCGGCGTTCATCGATTTATTAGACGTTTTCATGACAAAAATATAATGTAATAATTTTATTATTGCTAAGCTAAGCTCTACATGCAATAACTAGTTTAAAGGAATATGTTATTATTAAAATATACTAAGATGATCCTCTCAGTCTTAATACATCTATCTAATGTCTAACCGAACTAAAAGTGGAAAACGAAGGCGTATATCACTTAATTTTTCTGCTTATCGTTAGAAATAGAATGAATAGAATAATATATACATCTATATATATAAAATCGAAAGGTCACTCACTCATCACGAAATCTCAGAAGCTACATGTGCTAGGAATGTCAAATTTTTCATAGGAGTTATTTATAGGACGTAGGTGCTTGCTAAGACGGGAATTTGCAAATTCGACTCCTAAGGGGTTGTTTTTGGGGTTGAAAGTTTGTATGAAACAAATGCTAGGAGTCTCAAATTAATAATAACGTGGTTCACGTAGGCGAAGCCGCGGACGGGCCGCTAGTCTATCTATATAGGCGATGCAAATCATCCCGAAAGGTATTTGAACTCGCAACCCACGTAAGAATAAGAACTAGACATGTACAAAGATTACTACATTCATATGAAGCAGTGCTCAGTTATTCATGAAACTACTGAGACACGGCTCTGCAAATCACCCAAGACATGTAAGGAGGAACACGAGGAATATTCTAACATGTATATATTAATTTCATCTTCTAAAGTCAGTCAGGATATTTCTCGCACCTACATAGTTGATATTTTTTTTGTTAAATATTTTATTATTACTTATATTATAGTCTAAAAATGTAAGAGATTATTATTATACTTTAAACAACTATCATTTCTTACTGAAAAACCAAGTTACCACTGAAGCAACTTTTTATATTTACTAAAAATTTATTAAATTAAATTATAAACCTATCTCTTTTTGTAAACAATCAATTATGTAATCGTTTTCATAATATACTATTACAATTAATAAATTAATTACAATATCGAATATCGCTCATATCATAATTAAAAATATTAATTAATTGGACGCCCGTTCCATACGATTTATGTTACATTGGGCACAATTAGGAAATGAACCGGTGACTCACGACTTTCGTATTCGAGAAGGTTAGTCATAATCCTGACACACATTTTATAGCCTTATATTTTGTTATGGGATTATTGAAATGTGTGAAACTTGTTTGTTGAATGAATCCAGTACGAGAGTAAATGTAGAGTCGGTTGATATGAAAGTACGTTATAAGTTATCATATAAGTTCAAGGTTAATTATTATATTTTGTTTAAAATATTGATTATATTTAATTTTTAGTTGGATCTAAAATTGAGAAAAATATGTAATTTATGATTTTTTATCGATCTTTATATATTTTTTTATTCTTAATTACCAGAAGCATATGACGCTGTTAGTGGCTATAATATTTTCCAATATTCACAAATTTTTACAATGTCCTATAGAAAATATAATTTTCTGCATCTAAATCCAAAACTATTGCTAAATAGGTGTCACTACCACGATCAGCAAAATCAATGTAGAGTTCAAAAAATACTTTACAAACAATATAATGTTAAAAATAACTTTCGATTTTAAAAATATTACAAATATATCAACTTGTAGGATAGGGTTATAAAGTAATAATGAAGGACCTAGGTCCTGGCGTCACGCATAGCTAGCATAGAGCGGCCAATGACCAACAATTGTGATGATGCCTAGACCCTAGTTCTTAGCTCTACCGTCTTTATGGCGCGTCGCCCGCATCGCGCCAGTACGATCTCAGCCTTCGCAGAGGACGGATGTACGTCCCGCAACCGACTCTACCTAATTCACTTATCGAAACAAGTTTTATCATATCAAATGTTTAAATTTGCGTGTTTAAATTAAAACATCACTATGAACTCTTGTGTCAACGAAAAAAATCAGATTTTTAAATGAATTTGAAAAAGTTTGAAAACTTCTAAGTGCACTTTGTGAATTACTTTATCTGTATCGCACGTACGTACGACAATTACATAGGTGTTGTAATTGTAACTCAGTGTATTGTTTATTGTTTTCGTATAAAGGACCGAATACCGTTGAAGACGCGTTCGAATCTTATGTTGTTTTATTCTTGTTTATAACAAGGTATTCGTATCGCGTGTTGGAGAGAGACAAAATGAAGTTCCATAGAGCGGGAGCGACAGGTGCGGCGGTGGCGGTCTTGTTGGCGGTTATAACAGGTAACTTCGCTTGAAAGTATTGTATAACAACTTTATCTCATAAGCCTCTTATAGGATTTTATGTTTTACCTTAAAATGTAATTAAAATGGTACAAAATTTATATATGAAGTAAATATATTATCACATATTTGATTGATTATATGATAAACATTTTTTTGTAGTTGACATTTCACATGTGTGATATGAATCATAGTACACAGTTTCGAGGTTATGTTTTAGTAAATATTATGTGTTAAGCATTTTAGTTTTATGTTTATGTTAAATATTTTTAAAAATTATACTGGCACTTGTGGTAATTATTTTAAAAAATATAAATTTTACCGATGAGTTTACAAGATATTCGTATTATTCTTTATATTATTATATCTTGATAAATATAACAAATGTATATTTTATATATACATTATAGAAATATTATATATAAAATAGTAACATATATAAAGTTACCTTGTAACATGTAAAAGCGGAAACAAGGAAAAGCCGCGAAAGTTGCAAAAGAGGGGGCGCAGTTGCAAAAACTGTTGCCCGTTATCCGTTGAGCGCTAAAAAATGTAAAATGGCGGAAACGAACCTTCCTGCAGCCGTTGAGATGTATACCAATTAATTCTGGGTGCGTCCATGCGTTGCTTTCTCAACATAACAAAGCAGTTCACATGGAAATTCCTCCCTAAATACGATATTAAGACAGTTTATCAAATCTCTATGTAGAGTTTTGAAATGTTGCTATATAAATTCCAATATATATAGATTTAATTATTTATTTCTTTACTTTGGTAAAATTATAATTAACTTCACGCTGTATCCCGCACACAGCATGATTGGAATAGAGAACCGAGTACTAAGATCCGTTCCCCAATGAAAATTCCACCTTCCTCTCCGAAGAAATGAAAATATTATGAAGTAATAATTCATTCCCTCGAATTGGGATAGAGCCCACATCTGATGCGTTAGAGTCCATGAGAGATCTATGTGTCCATTTTTATCTAGTAGTAAGTAAATCTTCATAATTATACTTAATTCTGTACTTCTAGTTGTCTATCTTAGCTTACGTCTTAATCTGGCTAGTACGACTAACTGGAGCGATATCGGTTCAATGTAGCGTGAACTACCGTAAAATGTTAGATCTCTTTGTCAGATGCTGACTTCATTTATTTTACGATCAGTAAGCCAATAACAGTAAAAATTGACGGTAAATAAGGTCAATGGCTTTTATGTGAAATTGTGAAAATAATTGAATAAATGTTCGCGTTTTAATACAAAGAGCAACATGTATATGATAGAGTCAACAATATAATTTACAAGTTCATTCAAAATTTAAAATTTTTACGTGTTTGATAATATTACAATTAACTCAATAAAGCGAAAAGTGAAGAATGGAAGTGTATTAATGGGAACGGATTATCCTAATACTAGGCTGCCAGGTACCCTGCCTACTCTGCTATGTGCTACAGTGTAAAGCAAAAAAAAAACATTTCCTATATTTTCACATAAACGCATGTCCTGCATCTTGAAGGATAAGCACAGAGAGGGAGATGGTGAACGAATGCTGGCACTTTGGAATTTGAATATACCTACTCGTATTAAAAATTTAAACATTCCTTTGTTATTAAATGAAATTATTGTTCAACCGTGCTCAATAGTAACAGCCACTTCCCAATAGCAAATCAAAGAACACTAAAATCAGCTTTAACTATTACACCAAATCAATAAAATAAAAGGTACAAAAAAACTAAGTATTTAAGCCGTACGTTCAATTTAAGAAATTATTATTCATACCAGTACATTCACAGATACATAAATTCCAAACAATTTAAATAAATTTACTACATCTGCCGTGTCATTATCCCCATCGTTTAAGCGTGTTAACTGCGTGATTGCTGTAATGGCGTGCTGGCGACACTTCACGCGGTCATCGTCTCTACTGATTATGCTAGAAGCAGAACTTAGAAGATTAAACTTCAAATGATATCCAAAACTTTCCCATATAGTTTAGATTATATCTTAACTGTGGTAACCGCTAAGTCGTAAATGTAAAGATAATTTGCCCTTTCTAAAATGCAGTTCATATACCTGAGGTTAATAATAGTAAGTAAACCTTTTTTTTATAGCTTCTATCACACTCTATCCCGTAGCAGGGTAGGCAGAGGAAACTTAGGAACCTAGTGTTAAGAAACTGCGTTTTCCATTACGATACTTTGGTTCCCGGTTTTGGTTCCGTCGAATTTTTAAGGCATTGTGTGTTGTTAGTGGAACTTAACGCCGCGCCTTGCGTCGTTTATTTCGTTTTCCTGAGTGGCAATCGAACATAAGTTGTCGCTTGTTTCATAATCAGTGATTTAAATAAAAAAGTAAAAAAAAAAAATTTAAGTTAAACGGTTTTATATTGCAGATAAATGTACTAAAAGCTAAAAAATAATTTCATAGAAATTATGATTACTAAAATAAAATCGTGGGGCACGTCCAATATCTACAATTGAAAGACATAGCGTGAGACTTCACCCACCTAGTGGTAAGTAGCAAGTGTCCCCACGATTTTATTTTAGTAATCATAATTTCTATGAAATTATTTTTTAGCTTTTAGTACATTTATCTGCAATATAAAACCGTTTAACTTAAAATTTTTTTTTTACTTTTTTATTT
>JAEBDU010009967.1:0-34884 GCA_016802625.1 Heliconius numata | reverse complement strand
CTATTTCACCCCTTTAGGGTTAAAATTTTTCAAAATCCCTTCTTAGTGGATGTCCAGAATATGAAAGTAAACATCTGTCCAAATTCCACGTTTCTACCATCAGCGGTTACGGCTGTGCGTGCGTCTTACCTCAGTCAGTGAGGACAAGTCCTTTTATATATATAGATAATAATCAGTATTGGATAATAAATATTTTTTGCCATATGGTATGGAAAATCTATAATATTTTACTTATTTATCAAACGGCTAAAATACAAAATATATTACAAATTTCAATAAAAAAAATTTGAGAGCTATTAAGTTTTTTTTCCATAAAAATGTAGTAAAACTAGTATAAAGGACACATAAAAAGTTTATATTCTAAATTATCGCTACTTCTTAATAACTATTTTTTTCACGTTTTAAATTTTTTGTGGTATTTTTGTATAGTGTATGTTTAATAATAATTACTTAATATACAATCTTTGGAGTCTTTTAACAATCAAAAATATTTTAAGGGCTCTCGTTTCCTATGTGAATTGAGAAAAAGTTTTAAAAACGTTACTAATGATGTCAAATTGCAATTCATTAACGATAACTTGAGTCTATATTCAAATAATGAAGGTTTTTCTCATAAATTTATTGAATATTTTCCCTATTTCGTAGAGTTTATTGTCAGTCAGTCAGCCCATCATCATAGCACATACTCCTGACATTATGAAAACTATTCAGCAAATGCTTAAGATAAAGAACTGCGTTCCATAAACTTTCTCACGCAACACGCCTTTTATTAGTACCAATATAACCACTTTTCGATATATATGGCTCGATGAGTTCATGTTTAAACAAACCTTATTTGTCATCTAGACAAATAAGTCTTAGATACTGTTACGTAACCATAACCGGTTACAAATCTTACAGACGTTACATTGCTTAAATTTAGCTATCTTAATATTTCATTTTATACGAGTATACTTTTTGGACTTTTGATTTCCCATATGTGGCAGAGTGAAAAACTATTTGTGAATCGATTTAAAGTTATTTTTACGTTGAGTTCTGCCACTCAACACATTTATTTTTCATTTCTTTTATTATTCATTTATTTTTAAATATAAAACTACTACAGAAAAATATAAGCCTTTAATTTAAAAATAATAATATATGTATATACAAAGGTAAAAAACGTATAATGAAATAAAAAGCACAAAGGTTCGATTTTGACATTGCCTCCCTCAAAATCATTACCCAGACAAAAGACTTTAAAATATAGTCTCTTAATCCACTATACCCGAATTAGATTTTATATCCAGAGCAGAAAGTTCATTTTGCTATGTCACAAAAATTTAAAGACCAGAATTCTGTCGGTGTTCTGTTGAACACACGAATAATTAGCTTCATTACTTTCCTTTAATTAATTTGGCGAAAGAATGGCTATGAAATGTATAGGGATGTACGGTGCTGTATAAGCGAAATGTGTTAATTAAAAAGAAGGAAAAGGAGGTATGAGGAGATATTTATTTACTAAATTTTAAATCGTTTTTTAACTTCACTGTGTATCCCGCTTATTAATTTGCGCCGAATATTGGAGCCACTGTGACAGAGCGAAGAACTGAAAATTTTAATTTTGTCATTTCCTCGCGTGAGAATCGAATCCACAACGCGACAGATTATGTTTGTACTCCTGCGCCATGACTGGCCTCTTCGAATCGTTTTCTTCAAGTATATTCCTTAAAAAATAATTTTCCATGTCATATTCGACATTTTGGCAAACTTCCGTTAACATTTAGTGTTTGTTTTATTTCAATCGGTCATAAATAAACAATATATTTCAATAACACGAAATTCGGATAGTGATTCTTTCGAAAAACGTGATTGTAAAGCAAGTCAGAATAATCTATGTTAAAAGAAAGTAATTACATAAAAGTCCCGTTGACTATTTATATATTTTCAATATTTTATCATTTAATATTCCAAGTTATTAAAGCTTTTACATATATAATTTAAATGTAGGTAAGTACATAATTATATATGTACATACACAATCAGTACGTATAACTAACGTTTATTACGCTATAAAACGAAAATGGTTTCCCATTTAATTTAAATATTTACGATAATAAGGAATTATATTTATATAATAAAGTATTAAATTTTAGTGTCGTATATAAGTACATATTATTTATTTTAGTATTAAAATATATAATAATATATACTTTGCAAATTATTACTATAAAAATATGTTTAGAAATCAAAAAATATTTTTCACACCTAATTACTATAAAGCTTTGTATAAATCAACAATCAACAATGTATAATAAGAAATATATTAAGAAAAATTACAAGTATTTTGATGTTTAATCAGTCAGCGATAAATTCCGATTGCCTGTAAATTCAAATTAAGCGAAGATTTCAAAGAAAGATTAGAGACAATTCAGTGATTCAACAGTCGGAAGCTTTCATAACGTTTAGAAGACATCGGATTAAATCAAAGAGAGCCCATGTTATTAATTAATTTTGTTAATTAACAACAAAATAAGTTTGAGAATATGAATTTATTATGAAATATTATAAAATATTTTCTTTTTTTTAAAACCACTGTGGCAGAATGGGATTGCGTCTGGATAGAACAGCTATGATTGTGAATTCAATCCTCACTCGGGGAAATTAATTATTAGATACTATATTCCCGCTCTGGCAACACTGTTCTATTTTCGGAGGCATTACGTGTTGAGTGGCGGAACTTAACGCCTTTCGAACGAACTTTCTGCCCAATAGGGAACCCATTACTACCGCGTGACAGTCATACCCTTGTGCCCTTACGCCATGACGGCCTCAATGTTATTAAATTTAATTAATACATAACAATAACAAACAAAGGCGTTTACCTGTAAATCATCAAACATCGCTTTAATTACAAAAGGAAGGCGATGATTTAAAGGAGACAAGTCTAGCAATAATTATTCTGGGAGTGACACCATATCTCAGTTGTAAATACTGTGCGAGTGTTGCTCGGCGGTTCTGATCCTTTGATGGTTTTTATGAACCAGTCGAAGTAATTGGCCCCAACTCCTCACATCTGCGCATATAAAAAGTCATTGTGCGTGACTTAATATGAATCATCGCGATGATTATTTGATTCTTTATTAATCATTCTACAAGCGATGTTTGTATGTTTTTTGTAAGCTTAGCTTTGTAATTTTAGTGTATTACGTAGAGTGTAATATTATTTCTTGTTGTTACTACGTTAGTTCGTTTTACTTTTTAGTTGTCAAATGAAAAAGTTGTTATTAAAAATATTTTTAAATTCTGCCAAGAACAATTGAGTTATAGCCAATAATTGTTATATATATTTTTTCTAAATTAGTACAAAAAAAATAGAGTAGCCTCGATACGTGTTAAAAAAGGTTGTAATCAAAAAAAGTTGCTAGAAATTCAAATATGAATTTAAAAATAATTTTATACAGTAAATTATAATAAATATATATTGAACACTTAATACTAGTTTTAATATTATTAGTATTGGTACGTAATTTTATGATACAAGCACACGAGGTAAAAGTTAATAAAAATTACACATTTAGAAAGTTCTTGGAAAACACAGATAATCTACTGACCGTACTAATTACTGTCTCAAGAGGCAAAGAGCAATAAATTTACTCTACAGTCTAATATCTTCTAGACAAGATGTTTAATATTGTATGCTGAAAATGGCTAAATCATCATCATCATCATCATCATCATCAGCCTGTCCTCGTCCACTGCTGGATATAGGCCTCTCCGATGGCACGCCACTGAACTCGATCTAAAATGGTTAAATAAAAATTCCTTATTGGAAAAAAAACTAAAACAAGAACAGACTTAATTGCCATTATAATTTGTATGAGGAGTAATTTCCCCTGATAAAATGATTTAATAATAGACTATAAACAAACCGTTTAAAATGAACGATAATATTGTAGGAGAACATTGCTAATAGACTGCTTGAATAAAAGCGGCAATACAACCCTTATCAATATTTATGACCTGCAGCCATTTTATATTTGAATTGTTAATACACCCATTTTATTTCCATTATTCTTTGTCGTGAATCTCATATGGTATTACGAATATTATTATATTTTTTATATTCACATCTCCCCCTTATTTTATTAAAAGGGGAACTCTAATAACTTTCTCTCCGTTAGCTATATTATGTTAAAAAATATAATTATATAGATGTTTATATCTTTTGTAACTTTCAAAACAATTAAACAGATTATGGGTAGTTTCTAAATATTTTTTTTCTTTGTGCAGGCTGGGGTTAACTCATGATGGTGAAGGCCAGTGTGAAAAAGAAGGTGTTCGCGGATCAGTGATGGCGCCCACAGTTCTTGCTACCCTACACAATTACGCGTGGTCTTCTTGTTCTAAGCAACAATTTCATGAAAAATCGCAGTAAGTTTTCCTATTAATTCTGTTTTTTAATGATTGTAACGTAATTTTCATGTTAGGCAGTATAACTAATGAATTAAGCCTTTGCTTTTGATGAGAGTTCATAGAAGCAAAGTTTGTATTTATGTCATCGCAACAGAAATTTATGAGTATTTGCGTAATTATAAAAGTTTAAAAAGTTGCCGTTATCAAACGAGATAATAAGTAACTCTCGAGTCCACATATATAACATATTTTTAGAAAATATATGCCTACAGTAGATTATGTAAAATATCGTGATTATTTTAACAAAAATCTAAATTAACCTGTAAAAATAAAAAAATGTATAGATGATCTTTCACTCGAGTGCATCGCGAAAGGCAGTGAAGAAGTATGGGGATGTTAAAAAGTGGTATCCAAATGTTTTTTATGCGTACACTTACTCGCATAATTCCCTCACAAGATTATATAAAATAATATCGATTTATATAAAATGCTGAATAATGTAAAAAAAAAATTATTTGTTCAAAATAATTTTCTATAAAAGAAGTTAAATAAGTTATAACCTACTTTGGTTAATAAATTTGTGGAATATTTATTTACTTTCCTGGAACTTTTAATATTAAAGAAAGTTGAAAAGCCAATTAACTGGGCACCACAATATGAATTAGCTATACTCGTATGTAATTTAAAATTAATTATATTTAACAAATATGAACAAAGATAGATAGATATCAGTCATATATTATGGATAGTAAAGTAAAAGTAATTTTACTGTAGCGTTTCACTTGTTTTCTATTTTATTTTCTATTAACGTTTCTGGATATTTAAGCATTATAGGGTAACAAAATAAAACAGCCACATAAAATAAGTCTTTGTGAGCTTTTCAATCGTATTTCTGTTCAATACAGATAATGGTTTTTAAATAAATTTATACAAACTTATGCATTTAATATTACACTATACACAGCAAGAAATGTATGTATATTTAATTTTTTTTATCATATTTCTATTATTACACTCCTATGTTTATTTTAAGCTAGTCGTAGCGCAATGCGGCAGGTTGTGGATTCAATTCCCGCTCGAGGAAATGAAACATTTAAAAATTTAATTTTTTTACTATGGTGTCGAGGTCATGTATACGTTGGAGACTTAAAATTCTGGCATAACCAATTAACATGTTTATTTTTGACATTTTTGTATATTCATAAATTGTTATAGGTAAAATTTATCATCTATAACCTTAAATGATAAATCATAGATTGTTAACATTGCTAATAATAGCAGGTTTAATGTAACTTCTCAGATATGCCTAAATAAATAGAACCCAAGATAAACTATTACTTAGTTTAGCTAAGGAGGTTTAAGTAAGACCAGTCTTGTCACAATACAAATACAACCTACGTATTTATAGGAGGAAGACGAACTTTATATATTTTTTACTATTTAGAAAATGGTGGTGCCTACAACAGCGTAGTCAGGATGAGGGTGTGGAGCTAGGAGGAGCTAAGGAACTGTCCCACTATGTATTTACTATGGATGAACAATGCCGCACAGAATTTGGTGAAGGGTAAGTTTATGGGAATAATATTTATAATTTTAGATGCTTATTTTCATAATTTTTTCAAAATATTTAATAAGTCAAAACGCGACGTTGAATTGTTAAAACGAAGAAAGGAAGAATTGGTCAACTCTTATTATTTCTCGAAATGAATTGTATTTTCTATACATCTGTCATATTTCACGGAATAAACATAATTTCTATCTTAGAGGAGAGCCTTTGAAATTAACATAATATTTATTAAGTACGCTATAAATTATAATTTAGCGCTGACAATAACACTAAAATACAGAGTTGGTTCTAGATAGCTAAAGCTTCCATAAACAACTAAATTTTAGTGACGATTAAATAAAACATTAGTTGGGTATTATTTCCAATTAAAAAAGAAATATTTAAGAACCAATCTGGACATTTTAAAATCAGTAAGCAGACATAACAGCATAGAATAAACAAAAAGAAGTTAGGTGTCCTTTCGACTTGTGTAACTTTCCAATGCAAGCAAAAATATAAGAGAAAAAATAAACAGCGAAGTTCGCAGCCTTTACCGTCGCAAAGATCTTTGTAAACACGTGGAAAGTAAACAACCTGTATGATGCTCAAAAGATTTCTTGTAAAATTCTTTCTACCCACAAATATAATATGGACTTGAATATAATTATATATATATATGATATTATAATATTTACACTGTTTTTCCTGTTAAAGTTTAAACTACAGCGGTGGTGCATGAAAGTAAATATTAGTGATGGCGAAATTCTAGCAGCGGTGTAAATATTTCGTCAAAAATATTTTAGTTAGTTATGTTTATGTTTAATATTGTGTTGTTATTTTCAATAACTTAGCTCTATATTATATGAATTATATTATATTATAAAGTCTATTATATATAATCGAATGATATACTAGTCGAATAGACAAATTGAATAATAGACTACTCGAATAGACAACTTTTAGCTTAGTTGTGACCGTTTAAAAAATATTCCACCGAGTTTTAACTATATACTCGCGGAACTCAACGCCGGGTTTTTGCCTGAAGAAATAAAATTATTAATAATAACTATTCATTTCCCCGAACATGGATCGAACCCACAACTGTCGCGTTACAGTCACACTCTTACCTGCGCTACGACGGCTTCAATTTCTTAATAAATACAATAATTGATATTAAATAACAGAAAAATCTTTTGAATTAAATATAAGTATTTATATTATGATAAAATCAGTGGGTTTTTGTCTGGCATAATTCAATACAGTCCATCTTTTATTAATGAAATCGCAGGGTCGCAGTCGGGCAGCCGTTGTCAGAAATAATTTATGAAGAAAAATTATTTTCAATCTGAATGTCGTTACTGCAATGAAATTGAACATTTTATGAAAGGATTTAAATTTCATTTCACTTATCTGCATTTAAATCTTAATGGGTTGTTGGTTATTTTGTATATGTTTTTTAAAAGTAAAAAAAAAAAATGTTTTTATAACTCATAATTCAGTGGGTTTCTTTTTTGGTAATGAATCTAAATAAACTTATTTAAATATAGATAAAGGGAAAATAGTTGGAACAAATAAAAGAAAAATTATAAATATATACATCATTAGGTATATATAGCTTAACTTTTTAAATTTACATATCTTGTTATAATTTCCATTTTATCATATTATAATATTTATATTACTCTAGTCTAATATGTACGTCTAGCAATTATAAAAGATTTAACATGTTTCCATAATAAATAGCAGAGCAATAAGATTTATTTAAAGCCGCCATATATTCACATATATTTCAGTTTTCAAACCAAAACGTGTAATATAAGGGAACATCGACGAACATTGACGATTTTCCAATAATCGGTTTACAGAGGATCCAATCAATTTCAAAGCTTGGCTTACAGAGTAACTATTCAAACTCCAAATGAATTTAATGTCAAAAATATTGAGAAATCTTTCTTTTCATAAGAAATTATAATCAAAAAGTTTTAGATTTAAATCATAGTTGTTCCGTATATTAAAAAAATAAAAACGGAACCTTCCTTTTATTTTGTGGTTTGTCCGTGTGTCAAGACCATTTATCTCGAGATCCCATGAAGTTAAATTAATATTTAATATTTAAATATTTTAGAAAAATTAAGTTTTAAAGTCAACTCAATTATAAAATAATATATAAACGGTAAAATTTACAATTGACAATTTTATCGAAAGGTACGAGCATAGGTATATGCATTCTTTTTGTTGCATTTCAGGCGCAAACTTAAGTTTGTCAACTTATAAGTTGCCCTTTCTTTTGACCTGACATCCAGAAATTGTTACGGAACCCTCAGTGGGCGAGTCTGTTTCGCACTTGACCGCTTTTTCATGCTTAAAAAAATATAAATAATTTAGATAAAAAGTAAACTCAATCTTGAATTGTCAGCCAAGCTCAATAAATGTTGAAATTCTGTGGCAAAAATGGTGTCAGCTGCAATCATTGTTCACTTTTTCAATTATCAGAGTCTCAGAGGGTCTCTTTAGGTCTAATATTATTTGCTTCATCCTTTATCACATCAGAGATTCTCTGAGTGTTTCTTATTGAATACTTTTTTATTAACAACATATATACATTTTTTTATGTAAAATTTTAAATATTGTAATTGTATTGTATTATAAGTACCTAATTACTGTAAATATAAAAAATAAAAAAATAAAAACTATTTTATTTCAAATCAATAAAACTGTCGATGCCATTAATGGCACATGGGCACAACCTCGTGAATGTAACTACAACAGGTTGCGGGTTCGATTCCCACTGGAGGAAATTAAATATTTAATATTTTTATTTCTTCCCTGTGGCGCAGCGTTGAGTTGGGCTCTGTCACTGAACTGCGAAAATGGGGAGCGGAGAGTTTTAACACTAGGCTCCCTAATGTGGGATACAGCGAGAAGCTTTCTAATACAGATCAAAATAATCAATAGTAATAAAATAGAAATATTATATATTTTGTATTTTATGTTTTTATAACACATCTATACTAAATTAATTAGATAAATATAAAGTTATGCATAAGTTGTGGCAATATATAGTGAAGCCAGAGAAGCTTTTAGTTCATGCTTGTACCTTTCTGTTTAAGTTCTCCACTTAGTGTTTAAGTTCTGTACACCTAGTGATTGCTAACTACTTATAGTTTACTTGAGGCTTGTATTTACACGCCTTAACGATTTTTATATACGTCTTATTTTAAAAGATATTTTTAAGTTTTATTAAATAGTTGAGAGTTCTTAGCAAGCCAAGAGTTAAGACACAGTTAGACAGAGTGTCTTCTCACTTTCCGTTCAATTCATCTAAACGTTGCGGGTTGAGTGGTGAAAATCAACGCCGTGCTTTGTCTTGTTTGTAGAGCAAAGAAATGAAAATAATCCATTCCACATGAAAGGGAATCGAACTCACGACCGTAGCGCTTCCAGTTAAACCTCCTGATGAGATGGTCTCCTATATCAAATTGACATAGATTTTCATATTGATTTAGATTTTCATGTTTCTTATCGTAAACGCATATAAACTACATTTCTAAATATATAATAAAATACACAAAATAACTTGGTGATTCTCTACTGAAATATTCCTCATAATCCTAATTTTATCGTACCAATATTGAATAAACGAATCCAGCCGTAAAGCGTATAGGGTGATATGAAACAGACGCCGCTACGCTGTCTGCGATAACTCCGCACTCCGATAACGGACTCGTGATTTATACGGCTAAGCATTTGATCTTTTGATTGAGTGCGTATATATAATTGGCTTTTGTTATTGATCTTTTTTGGGATATAAGAAACTACTTTATAAAATATATCAGCTTCACGCTGTATCCCGCATATAGCGGCAGCAGGGTAGGCAGAGGGAACTCAGTGTTAAGACACTCAATTCTCACTTTTCGACGACTTTTTCGAGGTATTGTGTGTTGAGTGGTAGAACTCAAAGCTGGGCTTTTGCCTTGGTGTCAGAGCGAAGAAATAATAATATTAATAAATAATAATTCATTCCTGCGAAAAGGGATTGAATCCACAACCATCGCGTTACACTTACACCCTTGTGCCCTACTATTTTATATTTTTCCTATACAAAAAGATAATTAAAATGTGAGGCCAGTTAATATTAACTATTCAAAAATAATATGGGTGTTATTGTTTTTATATACAAGCGGAAAATGAATACTGTAGCCAGTTTTGAAACAAAGGAGCATCAATGGTATCACAGTGCAGCAGATGCTATTCGAGTAACGAATTGCATTTATTATGGATTGAAGTATTATAATTTTCATATATTATATAGGTTAGTCTTTATTTGTTACAACTAGATATTAGATAAATACAAGAATTTGGAATGAACTTTATTTTTTTATATTTTTTTTAAATTATCGCAATAAATCATATAGAAACTGTTAATTTGATACTTTACAAAATGAGATGGTACTTATTCTATCAAAGTCGCGACCTCTTGGCCAGACAAGGGCGTTGGCCGTTAAAGCAACACAGTAAAGTTTAAAATTTACTAGTATATTCAGAAAAAAAAGTTTCTCTTTATTTATGTGGATATTGGTATGAAAAATTAGTGAAAAATAATATATTAGGAATTTTTCACATTGGCGAAGTGATACGTGCTGAACTGGCACATTTTGAACGCCATAGAAAGACAAGTTAATGTAACTATAAAATCATTTTATTATTGTAAATTCTATATTAAAATCCATTATATTGTTGAGTTAATAGTACCCACTACACACCTACGGTCGATGTGGGACCCTTTACCCATATTCAGAACTTTCTTAGTTGTAAAGTAACAATATGTTACAGAAATTTCTCGTTTACCTCGAACATGTTCCCAATTATTACGAACAAAAGATAAGAGACTATTGATTTAGTAGTTTTCTCTGTTTCGCTTAAATTGTATTCGGCCTGTCTTATTTATCCAATAGGAAAGTTTTTATGAAAAAATATAGTTTTTCTTCTTATGTAAGTCTTCCAACTGTTATTGTTAAAGTATCCGGAATAACTAGATAATACAAAGAATGAATGTAAATCTTGAGGCATTTTAACACTATATATTCATATACTCATATGAATATCAACTCGATTTCTCCAAGCATTCCTGAGATAAAGGCACAGACAGACGGATGGACAAAAAAAAGATTTTATAAGGGTTTTTTTTCCTTAAAAGCTACAGAACCCTAAAAACTTAGGCATTGACTGCTAAACCTACTATTAATTTTTTTCCGGCCCCGCATCGCCCTTTCACCTCCACCTCATCCCCGAGGCATGAAAATATGTCAAATTATAATCAAATAATAAAAAAATAATGGCGGGGCAAAAATGACCCAGCGGCAGTTCTAGGTAAATCTCATTTTTTTCAAAAAGTATGACTGCTATAAAATTATTTATATTTTTAATTAAATAAAAGTGTAAAATTGGTTATAGTCACATAGTTTCATCTACATACATTAACAAATAAAAAAGTTATATACAATCAAAGTTGCGTTTGGGACAAAAATGGGACAGCGGCGCTTCTAGTGTTAAAAGATGATTTCTGTACAACTAGATAGTTATCTACTTATTCTATTCTATCTCAAGTGCTATTATATATTTCGATTATTATTTATTTTGCAAGAGTTTTAACAGAGACCCAGTGAGTGGAACTCCTATTAGTGGAAGTCGGACCTACAAAAATTTAAACAAAAAATCTTGTAATTATATTTTTTATTTCTAAAAATTATTTTTAGGGACCGTTTTTTAATCTTTATAAAAAGTAATATTCATAGTAAATCTGCTAGTTGAAGCTAGTTATAGAGCAGAGGCACAAGCGTGTGTCTGTAAGCGCGACAGGTTGTGTGTTCGATTCCCATTGGAGGGAATGAAATATTTAAAATTTTCATTACATCGCTCTGGTAACGCGACAGAGCACGGTGTTAAGTACCACCGCTCTACACGCAATGCCTCCAGACTTGGAATGGGACGGAATGACTTAACAGTAGGTTCCCAAGTTCCCTCTGTCTACCCAGCTATGTGCATGAAACTAAAAAAATAATACCCCTAAGTAACAACAAATCTAAACAAAATTCAAGTATACTGTGTAGCGCATTCCAATTGCACTTATGAATCACATGTAAAATATTTATGCAATATTATTCCTCAGATTCTCGGTATGCAAGTCGGTAAAAGTGCGGTCGGCGTGCGCCCGGCTGTGGTGTGCGCATAGATCCATGCCACACGTGTGCCGGTCGAAGCGGGCACCGCCTATGGAGGGAACCCCGTGTGGAAATAACCAGGTAAGTATTTAAATTTATCCTTTAAAAAATTAAACTAAATCTTTAAAAAAAAGCTTCACGCTGTATCCCACACTCAGCCAGGTAAGCAGAGAGAACCTAGTGTTAAGACACTCCATTCCCAACTTTACGCTAAATTCGAAGTATTCCGTGTTGAGTTGCGGAACTGAATGCCTTGGTGCCAGGGCGAAGAAGTGAAAATGTTAATGAAAAATAATTAATTTCCTCGAGCAGGGATCAAAACAATCGTCGCGTTACAATCACATCTTTGTGCCCCTTGGCCACGATGATCTTTTTTGATTAGTTAAAAACGGGCTTCTTTAATATAAGAATCAAGCATAGAAAGAAAATTATGCCTAATATTAACATTTATTATATAAGTTCAAATATATAAGAACTAAAATGTATAATATCACTTACAATCCCGAAAGTAATAGTGAAAGGCTCATAAAAATCCTTACTTTTTACGGCTACAAATAAAACTGAAGTAAAGAACTCCCCGACTTAGGGATCAGATAAATTTCAATCATTGTCTTCGACCTTAAGTCCTAGAGATTTGCCGTTACTAATGTAAATCAATATTTCAGTAATAAGAATGTGATGCAGATGTATGTATGTATGCCGCAGCGGTACAAGGGTGTGACTGTAACGCGACGGCTGTGGGTTCGATATCCACTCGAGGAAGTGAAATATTTATTTAAGTCTATATTTTCATTTCTTCGCTCTGGTGTCGAAGCAAAGCGTGGCCTTGAGTTCTGCCACTCAACTCTAGAATTCGGCAGAAAGTGGGGAACAGAGTGTCTTAACACTAGGTCCTTCTGCCTACCCTGCCGTGTGCGTGAAGCTGATATATTTTTATTTATTTCATGCAGATGTACAGTCTTTGCAATAGAGTCGTATATTTATTTTTAGCCACTAAAAGTGGACGACACGTGCAAACTATTTCTAATAATTTTGATATAATAATCTAAGGTCTTCGAGGCGCAGTTAGCGCGTACATATGTATCTAATAATGTTCTAAATTTAAACTATACTTGGAGTAATGTTTTTGTCTTAGTTATTGTTCTAGTTCTTTACACAGACAAAGAATTCCATTAAATTCCGCAACACTGCATGCGATAAATCGTTATTTTTAAAAGCTTTTATTTAGCTTTATATATGTACATAATATACTAGCGACCTACATGCGGCTTCGACCTTTGCCTTGAAGTATACTGTAGCATTATAATTTCAGACAAAATCTCCATATATAGGAAATTGAAGTTTCATTCAATTTAGTGAATTAATTACGTTGCAAATTTATAAGCAATTTACACTAAATGTTGTGGGAAGTTTGCCAAAGTACAATAATGACAAGTGCTTGTATTAGGTTCTGTTACTTTGATAAATGCCCTCAATAATCGTTATTGTCGTATATGTATAGACAGCGATCAGTTATATTTTTTTATATATACATATTATAGTCTGTTTTTACATATGCACTCTTTAATAGTTCATATTGTTCCCATTTTCCACTATACTTGCAATTCTGATGTAAATAAAACAAACGAGTAAGCTCTTCATTGTGTTTACAATTTTCATTTATTAACATTGCTTTGTTTATTTTCGGGGAACTCCCAAATTAGCGTCAACACAACGAATTTGTTGGTATTTAGAAGTAGTTTAGAATTAGTTTCAGCTCAGTTCACAGTCAGTGATAAATTAGAAGATGCACAATTTTATATACATATACGTATACATAGATATTTTGAGACCATAGTGAGTCAGTAGCACAAGGGTGCGACTGTAGCGCGACGGTTGTGGGTTCCCCACTCAGGGAAATTAATTATTATTTATTAATGTTTTCATTTCATCGCTCTAGCACCAAGGCAAAAAGCCCAGTGTTGAGTTCTGCCACTCAACACGCAATGCCTTAAAATATTAGGCGGATCATCCTCTATCTTTCTTTTATTATAACTAACGACTGTGAACTGTTGTAATGGAGAAGACGATAAATACGCGTTTTTCTTTGGAAGAGCTTCGAGTGATATCAACGCAAGGTTGGCGAGATTTCAGTTACTATAAAACTTTCTGATGGCAAATATCATATCGGATTTTCTTATGATGGCTTATTATAGCAGGCAGGCAGTCAGGACCTTTCATTACAATCTAAAATTCTAAACTGTTAAATCTAAAACTCTATATATATTTTAGGTTCAACGATAAAAGGCTTACGGCCACAACGATAAAAGGTTCTAACCACTAGTTTTATGAGCCTAAGTTTTATTCAATAAGTATATATTTTAAACATGCTTTATCCATCTACCTGTAAAGTTTTAAATAACTTCTTAGTAAACCGAACTAAAGCTCATAAATTTTATTTAAAAATTTTAGTTTTTTTATGATTTAATACAGCCCAATTATATATTAAAAGGAAAGAAATATAATTAATTACTTTATTTGTTCTTAAAAATATAAATAATTGTCATTACTATTCTATCGACTAGTACGAGCAAGCTTTAGTACAAGATAATACATAATTTATGTTATGTATGTTCAACGCATGAACAGAATCTGCACTTTGTTATTCCAAAGCCGAGTATTTCCTATGACCTAGTATTCCATCTATGCATATTAAAATTAAAGGGTAATAAAAAATAATATAGTTTTAGTCACTGATTCTTGTTATAATTACTCATTTATTCAATTACTAATTGAACAATTGTAACTGCTGAAAATTTTAATTAATGAATTGTTAATTGTGGCTTACCTTATAAACAATTGAAAAATCCAAGGTCCAAATAGCGTAAATAGAATTTAACGACAATCTCCCTTAAGAATCGCGATCCTTCTTCTTGGTTATCCTAGCTTGTTTCTCTCTATTCTCTTTTGCAAATAACGATCGAAATATATCCTATCATTTTTATGTAATAAAGAATACCTTTCTTCTTTCTTTTTCTTACCAAAATTAACAAAAACTACAAGCTAAGAACTGTTTACGATGGCCTGTAATTAGATTACTTTGCATGTGTGGATAATTGATAATGAAAAATGTTCTATATATAACTTAAATTGACAAATTTAACATTGGATGAATCCTCCTACCAGGATTTGAACTCAAAACCATCGAAATTAGTTACATTCATCCCAAGCACTGAATGAATAAAATAATTTCTACGAGTCCCACACACTAACGACTGCACAATCGATTACAACGGTCGGCGCTCGTGCAAAATGTGCATATTGTTTGAGATTCCATCAACGATTTTTAGCGCCCGTGAGCGCGCATTAATGGAATAAAACCTTTTATGAATATGTTTCCAGTTCTCATATGCTCGGCTGCGGATAACGAAATGAATGAAATTTATATCTATGTCTCTGTTTGTATGGTAGTTCATACAAGCACAATTGATGATTTAATGCTTAATAGCGTCACGCTGTTCGTACACAGCAGGGTAGGCGGGAACCTAGTGTTAAAACACTCCGTTCGCCATTTTCCGCTGAATTCTGGAGGTATTGCGTGTTGAGTGGCCCGTGCCAGGACTGGCCTCAATCCTAGGCACAATTGATGATTTAATTTTTAATAGAGTTGTGAAATCAAATTTATAAACAAAGTAAGACTTCCTAAGCGACCTTGCCGATCAACTTTGTTGTTTTTGGCATCATCCTCGTAATATTTGGAGGTTTTTGTATAGTCACGGCGAAAACGTTAATTTTATGACTTCATTAAGTGCGTGTCTCTTTGTTCTGTCTTTGATTTCTGGCTTGCGGCCAAAGGTCAGCTTCTTTTGGAATATCTAATGGTTTTGGTAACCTTTGTCAAAGTTACTCATTGAAAAGGTGATAATACGTAGATATTTTAACTATGTATCTACTTTAGAAACAAATACATTAATTACTATACAGATTAATATTTTTTGTTTAGTATATAAGTTTGATATTTTGTTTTGTTTTCTTATCAATGATCCTTCTAGATACTTAAGATAGCTATTTATTCTTTATTAAAAACCAGTTATAACAATGGCAGTACCATTACAAATCGCATTATACAGAAATGTTCTAAAAGAAAGGCTTATGAAGTTTGGGGTAAGAAATTTAATACAATGTTGAAAAACAAAATCTTAAAATTTATTCTGCAAAGACCGAGTTTAATCTTTTTAAAATGAAAACATCTGCGGTGAGTTACTAAGAAAATAAGAGTTTTTCATTTCAAGTTCCTAGTATTCACAATGTTTACTGAGGCTAGAGAATTGTTTTATGAAAGCGTCCTTCAAATTCGCTAACCTTATATGAATACAGCGTAAATATAAACTTAAGTGTAATATATTATATTAAAAATATTTTATATGTATGTATATAAATTTCTATAATACTTGATTGTAAGCGCGATGCTTACGGATTCGATTCCCACCATGACCCATTAAATTCTCTGCTCTGGTAAGAAGAGAAGGCTTACCCTACCCTGTGTTATATGAAGAATATAAAATACAACTAAAAAATATATAAATTTGTATATCTAGTGGTGTGTTGATCGCGTCTGTGAGCCGATGCCTGGTCATACTCCTGAAAATAAAGAAATTGTACAACAAAAACCAGCTAAATGGGGGGAATGGAGCGAGTGGAGCAAATGCAGTGCTGAATGTGGATATGGGCTACGTACACGTGTCAGACATTGTAGACATGCTGGGTAATAATTACGTGTATTATAAATTTTGTCAAATTATATAATACTTTTTGAGTAACGCGATGATTGTGGGTTCGATTCCCACTTAAAGGAATAATAAATACTTCATTTACATTGTCTTCATTATTCGTTCTAATAACAAGACAAAGCGCTGCGTTGGGTTTTGCTCGACACGCAATGAATTTGGTGAAAAATGGAGAAAAGACGTAGTCTTAAAATTAGGTACAAAAAAATACCTCTAACTTTCCCTAATATATATAAATTATCAAATACGACAAAGAATTACAAAACTAAAAGTACAAATAATCCTCAGAAGTGCACAGGACAGCGCATGCGAGGGTGCCGGTTCACAGGCAGCTACGTGCTGGTCGGGCTCCCCTTGCGCTACCCGCGACCCCCGCGCCGACGCCTGCCACCGCCGCGCCAGCCACCTAATACCTTACCTACGTCACGAAGGTAGGTTTTGTTTTTTACGTTTTTACTTCAGAAGCTCTTTGTGGGCTTAAAAATGTAGAAGCTTTACAGTCTTCACAGTGTACTGAACTATGTTTATTGTATAGTAATGGATTAGAATATATTGGAAAATTGTATTGCAGAAATGCATTTAAATATATTCTTTATGTATATTATTTAAATATATACTTTTATCTCGTTTTATGGGAATGTCGAAATTCAACGCCTGGTTTTTTGCCTTGATGCCAAAGCGAAGATATGAAAATATTAAGAAATAGTAATTCATTCCCTTAAGTGGGAATTGAACCCATAATTGTCACGTTACAGTCATGCCTCCAAAATATATGTTAATTTGTCGATAACTTGTAATAGTTATACATTAGAATATACACCACCATTATAATTGCTCACGTATATATTTATGTATGTGTATGTATGTAACAGTCCTATTGTTATTCCCTTAGCATTAACCACGCCATTAATTAGGCATGACCTGCGGAGGCATTAATTCAAATTGTCATCGCCAGCCTAGAAATGCATACAAATCAATTCGCTTACTTATTATCGGTTATAAAGCGAAACCTATAAGCATGTATATTGTCGCGATTTTAATAGTAAAATCAGCTTCACGCTGTATCCCACACATGGCTGGGTAGACAGAGTGAACGTAGTGTTAAAACACTCTGTTCTTAATTTTAATCATATATTAATTTATTTGGTAAATGTAAATCCACCAAACTACTTTTTGTCCATAAAGTTCAACTGCCTTCTCAGTCTGGTAGTATGTACTATCTGAATAATAATATTGACATTTTTTGTTAAACTCACGAAACGCTCGTAAAAGACATAAATCCTGTACATATGTTTATTCAAAATATATATAATTATATATATATCTAAAAATACCATTACGCATTTTTCATTTCTATTGTTTTTTTTAAATTGAGTGGGGCTGATGGATTACGTCTGATTGTAACCGCGAGTGGCTTCCGAACCTACTCGGGGGAATTAATTATGTTTATTTTCCGTTCTAGAGAAAATAAATAACTGTTGTATAGTAATTAATTAAGAAACTACTAGTTCTAATTATCACAAATAGCACACATACTTTAAATACGAAAATATTATAATTCATTAACTATAATTAATAAGTTTGAACAAGTGTTTCTATTTGAAAATCGCTCGCTTTGATAATAATTATTACGTTCATCCCCCGTACCGCCAGTCCGCCACTCAGGAGATTAGGACCCGGAGCCTTGTTGAATTTCATTATTTATTATTCTAAGAAGACATTCGAGGAAATTATACAGCCTCATAAATATTATGTTAAATGCTAAATGCTGTTATAATATAATATTTTTAAATTACAAAGGCAAACATTTTTTGTTTTTTGTCTTACTTCAAAATGCGAAAGATTAGTGAAAATAATAAAAGATAGATTAAGATATTTAATGAATATAAATAAAACAACTAAAAAATGAATTTAAACCCACAATCACACCTTATTTTTCTGTTAAAAGATTACCAAGAAGCTGTAATATATATAGTTAAATGTGTATATTTCTTTTTCAAAGAATCCAAGAATTGTGAAATATGGTGCGTTGACTATGGAGGCGGAAATTCTACCAGCTTTGGTCCACTACCAGATGGGACGTCATGCAGCTATGAGCGACCATACGATGTTTGTTATCAGGTATATAATTTCTTTTATTTTGTGAGCTCGTATATTTTTTTAATAATTTCATAAAGATGATGTTGTTTTTACAAAAAATGCTTAGAATAATAAAAGTTAAGACTGATAAGGAAAAAAAAATATTTCTAAAGTATTAACATACTTCCTCTTTAAAGGAAAACGAAAATCAAGAGTAGATAGATATATCTACCTCATTCGGTACAAGACCTCATAATTTTCTTGAGGTCGGCGGCAGCCAGGATCATGCATGATGAGAAAGAAAGAAATAAAACGTGTATTAATTTTGATTATAAACCTTTGGCATCTATTCGATGGGCCCTCCGGCTTTCTTCGTGAATACCGAAGAAATTATGTTAAGAACTGTTACATTTATAGTTCATAGTTTAGAAATTATACCACTTAGTACGAGTTTCCTATAAATTGTTACATAAACTATTCCCAGCATACTTACATCATCGAAGTTCTTGACGAAACAAGATTCTATAAATATTTCCCTATCAGATACTATGTAATACAAATAAAAAAAAGGCCAGTCGTGGCCCAGGGGCACAAAGTGTGTTTGTAAACGCGACTGATTGTGAGTTCGATTTCCATTGAGGAAATGAATTACCTATTTATTTCAATTTATATTTTCATTTCTTCTCTCTGTCGAGGTAAAGCGCGGCGTTGAGTTCCGCCCTCCAGAATTCGGCAGAAAATGGGGGACTAAGTGTGTTAACACTAAGTTCCCTCTACCTATCCTTTGTGTGCGGAACTCAGTATGAATGAAGCTAATTTTATTTTACAAATAAAAATAATGTTGCAGGGCACGTGTGTTAAAGGACAATGCAATGGAACCGACCCAGTCTGCAACTGGTGTCATGATGGCTACTGTAACAATAACACTCATATATACACGCGTCAGCTCAACAAAGGTACTACCTATATTAATATAATAAATAACATAGAAATGAAATGGGCAGAAATATCCTTTTATGATCATATTTTATTCCATTTCCAACATCTAAGACCTAAGTATAAAAGCGCTGGTTGTGGATTCGATCCCCATTTGGACAAATTCACTTTTTTATATTTTTGCTCTGATAAGATAAAGAGCTGCTTTTTTAATTGATTTAATATAAAATGTCTCGAATGTGGGCCAAAACTTCGATCAACTATCCCTGAATGAATGAATCTATGAATAGTCAATCGAAGAATGTAAAACGTAGAACGGAGTGTTTTGTTGGAACGATTTAAAATTGTTTAAGTGAGTATTCTTGGTAAATTTCTACACATTAATAATTAAGTGAATAATAAACATTTTACTGGTGTTCTTTTAGTTCATGTAAGTTGAATTTTAACTATAAATATATTTAATTATTTTTATTTTATAAACAACGTATTTTATTTCCACAATAACAGGTTGGACGCGTCTCACAGTCATACCACACGAGGCAAACCAACTTTCCGTGCACATCTCCACACCAGTGCCAATAAACATTGCAATACGGGAACGCCGTCGAAACAGACCAATTTTGGAACTGAAATATCATTCGAAGCACTTTGAATTAGACAATCACCAGGATAACTACTTAAAATATGATCCGAATGTGCCAGAAAATCTCAGGATTATAGAAGTTGATAGCAATGTTATTGATATAAAGGAGGATGAGGGTTTCGGTCTAGAAGGTGAGGTGGTGGCAGCGGGGAGTATATTGCGTTGGAAGCAAACAGACACGGAAGTGTATATTTCGGCGGTTTCGAGACTACAGACTGATGTCATGATTATGGTAAGCTTTTACGTTACGCTCTATCCCACACATAGCAGGTTAGGCAGAAGGAACCTAGTGTTAAGGCTCTCCGTTCCTGAAAGTATTTCGATATTACAGTTTTATTGTAATAACTTATGATTTTAAAAAAATATTAATGTCTTTACTGAACACAGTAAGAAATTATTTTAGGAACATTCAATAGTATTTCTATCACAAAGCAACGCCACTGTAGGTGAGAATCAAAGCACCTTTATTGATATTTTCGAAGCCAATATTAAGAGACGCGATATACATAATATATTTTAGTAATTTGTTACTATTATAATTTATATTCGAAAATTCTTCAAATATTTGAATAATTACTTTAAGAATATAAATATATATGTTTCGGCAAGATCTATCATAAAATTACACAGATTTACATTAGTCAATACAGAAAACTAGCAAAACTTCGGTATAAAAGTGAGTATATATGCTTTTATATGTGACGTGAAGCGAAGCGAAGCGTACCATTTGATGAGGGTCCGGTCCGGAGGCGCTTTAATTATTCACGGACGCTTTCAACTCGCCTACTGAAGTTAATTAGGAACTCGCTATACGAACTTCATACGCCGATCCTTCTTTTATGTTGGTATCATATTTATATTACAATAAGGGCTTACATTCGATAACTCGGATTATATTGGGAAAATCGATTTTGTTATCATAAGCAATAGTTAGCTGCCCTGAATCGTAGAGCCTCAATATCTTTATATTATTTACTATTCCAAGATATTTATAGAAATTGATTTAATTTTGTCCATTCGGTATATTAGACAGGGAGATGAAACGAGAGAACGTAGGGAAATATTACTTCGAATATCTCCAATTTCCATTTACTTTTGGGACATTCCGTGTTGTGTGGCGAAACCTGACGCCACATATGATTGACTCGGATCGGCGAAATCGGATAGAATTGTATATAACCCGGTTTGTAGGCTGTAGGTAACAGAATATGACCTAAATGATCCGATTACCTCTACTCAGTATGGCTGGGAAAAAATCCATGAAAAAGATTTTGTACTTCATTTAAAAGCTCATACGGATATTGTATTATTTAGTTATACTAACATTAATATATCTTTATAATTATTGAAAATATTCCCACATTTTTATCATAACCATTCAACTCCCCTAAGCTAATTAAAGGACTTTTAAAATATAAATATTTGTTTAATTTATGAAATGATTTACTTGCCCGGAATGCTCGGAAGTTTGTAACAAAATAAACTTAAAATTGTGGCTTCGCTTAAACATTTATTTTCATTCACTTCGCAGAAACAGCTTATGGAATGAGGCAGAAATTAAACTTTTATATAAAAAATATAATATCTGTATTCAAGTAAATACTTATATACAATTACTAGCGGACGCGCGCAGCTTCGCTTGCTTATTTAGGGGTGAATTCTAATAAATCACGAAACATGTGTTCAATGAAATATTTTTAAGAGTCAATATTTTTAATTTTATAAAAATCGGTGGCGATTTAAAGATTTTTCCATACAAACTATCAACCCCTTATTTGCACCCTTAGGGGGTGAATTCTAGAAAACCATAAAACATGTGTCTAATTATATACGTTTAAGAGTCTGAATTTCAAATTTTATAAAAATTGGTGACGATTTAAAAAAAACCTATACAAACTTTCAAACCCCTTATTTGCACCCTTAGGGGGAGAATTCTAGAAAACGGTGACACACGTGTTCAATTAAATACTATAAAAAATCTAAATTTCAAATTTTATAAATATCAGTGCCGATTTAATTTTTTTTCCATACAAACTTTCAACCCCTATTTCACCCCTTTAGGGTTAAAATTTTTCAAAATCCCTTCTTAGTAGATGTCCAGATTACAAAAGTAAATATCTGTCCAAATTTCACGTTTCTACGCATAGCGATTACGGCTGTGCGTGCGTCTTACCTCAGTCAGTGAGGACAAGTCCTTTTATATATATAGATAATTTCTGTTTTGATATTACACTTACTGCTATATTATATAGGCTGTCGTGGTGTAGGGACACAAGGGCGTGACTGTAATGCGACGGTTGTGGGTTCGATCCCATTCGAGAGAATGAATGATTATTATTATTACATTTTCGTTTCTTCGCTCTGGCACGAAGGTAAGAGCCCAAAAAACTCGACGGAAACTGGGGAACGGAGTGTCTTAACTCTAGGTTCCCTCTGCCTACCATGCTGTGTGCGGGATACAGCGTGAAGCTGATTTTTTTATATTCTATGTTTTTACAGAGTTTTTTTAGTACGTTTCCTAATGGATTTTTATGATGTATGTAAAAATGAATGTTTTGTACAGGCGGTGCCAACGCAGCCCCTGGACGAGACAGTTGCCGTCGAGATGTCCGTCAACTACAGCACGCCCGCCGGACGCACCAGGCCTATGGAGTACAGGTACGGATTCATAAACAAGAATATGTTGCAGAATTTATAAATTACCAAAGAATAAAAGCGACAAAAACAAAGAAATGCAATTTGCGAAAAATTATCACAGAATTTGAGAAAAGAATTTCTACCGGCAAAGTAATGTAACTTCTTTATACCATTCAATTGAGTTATATTAATTGTAAAGGACCTGTGGACTTTACTTTATATTAATTTTATATTATGCTTGTTTGACAAATTATAGTGAATATTTAAAATTTTATGTATCTTTAAAATGTTTGACTAGCGAAGCGTAGTGTCTTCCTTGTTATTTTGCCTTCCTTGGCCAGCCAAGTACTGGCAAGCTGGAACATATGGCAGCTGTTCAAAAATATTCTGGCAAAATCTTCTATTGATAAAATATTACTATCCGTTTATTGACACATATGATTTAGACAACCCACAGTCTGACCCCGTCGCTTTTATAATAATACGAGGTTTTTTACTATATCTATACAATATAACCTTTAAATAATAAAATAAATAACAAATATACATATTAAAACTATTTAACTTTGAATATAATATAGACGCACGGACTATAAAAAATCCCTTGTAAGAGAAGGTCAAGTATAAATATGTCCATCTATTTTCTTCGATAAGCAGCGGGCTTAATAGAAAGTAGTTAAATGAAACATGTTAAATAAGCAGTCATTCTAAGTATAACAACCCTTTTGTTTTTCAATCGCACCGCTACCAGAGAATATATTATGAAAGAATTGTAAATATTCAGCTATATTTACATATTATTTGAAAATTCAAATTCAAATTCAAAATATTCTTTATTCAAATAGGCAATTATTATAAGCACTTTTGAATCGTCGAATGAACATATGAACAAAAAACTACCACCGGTTCGGAAGGCAGTTCTGCTGAGAAGAGCCGGCAAGAAACTCAACAGTTGCTCTTTTCAAAATCAATGGTACAATCTATTACATATGCTGGCAGCTATCCTGCATTACATTCAATAGACATTAATTCCATACATGTTTATCCTCTATTTCCTAATTGTCTGTCAGATTCCAGAAATTACTCGATTGAATGGTTATAAATTATTATAATAAGTATTCATGAATATATTGATTTATTTTATCAATAACACGCGAAGTTTAAATAATCTATATATATATAAAAGGACTTGTCCTCACTGACTGAGGCTTACCTCAGTCAGTGAGAACAAGTCTTAACGCACGCACAGTCGTAACCGCTATGCGTACAAACGTGAAATTTGGACAGATGTTTACTTTCGTAATCTGGACATCCACTAAGAAGGGATTTTGAAAAATTTTAACCCTAAAGGGGTGAAATAGGTGCTGAAAGTTTGTATGGAAAAAAAATTAAATCGGCACCGATTTTTATAAAATTTGAAATTTAGATTTTTAAAAGTATTTAATTGAACACGTGTTTCATCGTTTTCTAGAATTCACCGCCGAAGGGTGCAAATAAGGGGTTGAAAGTTTGTATGGAAAAATGTTTAAATCGCCACCGATTTTTATAAAATTTGAAATTCAGACTCTTAAAAATATTTCATTGAACACATGTTTCATGGGTTATTAGAATTCCCCCTAAATACGCAAGCGAAGCTGCGCGCGTCCGCTAGTTAAATATAAATTACACTCGTTAAAACAACTAACAAAAATACAATAGTAAGTGGCTATAAACATAAAAAGTAAATATGTGAATGAGTCCCAAAAGGACCCTATTCTGTTGTCAGCTTACACCTGAATAATGTAGATATATGGAGGGTTGCTAAACTTTGGTTCGGGATCGTCTATTATAAGTGTGCTCTTTTAGCTGTTGTCCTACAAGCTCTATTAGTTACAGTTGTTAATTATTAAATTGATAATCAGATTGTGGGTTCGATTCCCACTTGAGGAAATTAAATATTAAATATTTTTATTTATACCTGAACTGATGACGTAGGTAGATAACTAAAAATAAAAACTTATAATATCCAACTTTGTTATTTTATAAGAAAAAATCTTAAAACAATTTTTTCGACTTGGAAAATATTGCTTATTTGATAGATTTTACTTGTTACCAGAATTTCGGCTTAGCCTCCCCAGGGCATCAGCTTGATACCTCTTATAAACTTCGTTTGGAAAGATTGAGAAGCACATGCGAATTGCTTTTAGGGAATTTTATAGAAACAAAAATAATACCGTTCTTCACTTTCCGCTAAATTCTGGAGGCATTTGCGTGTTGAGTGGCGGAATTCAACGCCGCACATGGCCTCGTTACAAAGTACTTGTTGAGAAGAAGTGACAATATTAAATACTTATTTCCTTTCTTCGGGAATCGAGCCCACAACCTGTCGTTTTCAGTCGCACGCTTGTCAAGGACAAGTGTCATAACTGGCCTTAACAAAATCCTTTAATTAGGCCTAAGTCATTTGCTTATCAATCAGTCTTTCAACAAAAAATAAGTATAATGTACAAGTACCTTGTGAAGTGAAGAAAGAATTTTCTTCACTTCACTAACTTTGAGCAAATATTTTATGATACCGCTCTCTTGAAGATCAGGCCGCGTAATATTTCACCTGCCTTTTATTAAAATTTTCTTATTTTTCTTGTAGATATCGCTCCCCTTATTTATATGGAATGAATAATTTTGAATAATAAGAATATTATCATCATGCACCCACATTTGTGTGTATTATTGTAAGCCTATGAACTAATTAATCGACGATATTTACAATTTATTTTATTTATAAGCTTATATTAATATTATTTTATTTCATTTATAAATGACCATACACAAATAAAGTTTGCTATTATATCTTTTAATATAGCGTTACGATGTTTACCGTGTAGCTTGCGCGTACATGTAGCAGGGTAGGCAGAGGGTAAAGACTCTCCGCTTCCTACTTTCTGCAGATTTCTGAAGGCATTGTGTGTTGAGTCTAGGAACTCAACACCACGTTTTTCCATTTCCTCTTCATTTGCACTAACAACCTGTCGCGCTTGTCCTCCTGCGGTACGACTGGCCTCACTATTTTATCTTATTTTTTATAAACGTTACAAAGTAAGTATAAAGATAATTGGAAAATATACTTTCCATAATGGACGTCACTTGACCCAGCTTTAAATATTGAAGATTTGTGAAATGTAAAGGGTTTTAAAAGCACCGACGCCCTCACGCCCTTTTCTTGTGATGACCTTCTACCTCCCATCCCACCCTCAGAGCCCCCTCGGCATATCAAATCTGACGTCATACAGATAAAGTGAAATAATAGTGAAATCTGCTGAAGCAAAGACGACTTATATTTATTTATTGGAGCCAATGTATTTGTATTATTATATTCTGCCATTCTATATACATTCAGCCCAGTTATAAAATTTCATATAACTTACGCTTACTAAAGAGTGTGGTTTGTTCTTAAAATTGACCAACCTAAATCTTAGTTTTTAATTAAGTAACTATCAAGTCTGTTAAATAAGGCTTAGATTTTTTAAAACTCTTTTTTTTACAGCTTCACGCTGTATCCCGCAAACAGCAGGGTAGGCCGAGAAAGCCTTGTGTTAAGACACTCTATTCCCTATTTTCTGCCGAATACTGCGTATTGAGTGGGGGAATGCTTTGCCTCGACATCAGAGCAAGGAAATGAAAATATTGAATATTTCATTCCCTCGAATGGGAATCGAACTCACAACTGTCACTCCACAGCCACGCCCCTGCGCTCTTGTGCCCCTGCCACGACTGGCCTTAATTTGTACAACTTTAATATAAAAAAAACATTCAAACTTCAATAGATAAGTAAATACTTTATCAAAGAGCAACCAAAACTTTTGTAAATACAGAGTGAAACAGTAACTGATGCACTAATCCCTGGAAGCCAACAGATCCAATTTCCCCTAAACTATCTTACTACGAGATTCATCTGCGAACTGTAATTTGCTGTACTATAGCTACGAGTATATAGAAATAGGTGTAGCGGCGACTGAGATCGATATTATGCATGTACATTGTACCTATATTAGAAATGTAGGTAAGGCATACCTGTATTAGGTTAGAGAAACGGAAGTTTCATCTCTTCACTCGAGGTTAAAATGTTAATATGTTAACGTAACATCTTTGTATTTTTAACAATAATATTTACTTTTAAACTTCAAAATATTTTTTAAATAAGATTAATTAATAGTCATTTTTTGCTGTGTTCCACATATAGCAATGTTAAGAAAATCTGTTTCCGTTAAGACATCTCCGTTTCCCAATTTCTGATGAATTCTCGAGACATTGCATATTTAATGACGGTACTCAACACCGCGCTTTATCTCATTATCAGAGCGCGAGAATAAAAATGTTAAATATTTCCCCTTACTGGGAATGGAACCTGCAACCGTTGGGCTTTGGGTTACACGCCCCCACGCTATTGTGCCCTTTGACACGATATCCTCACGAGTACTGTATATTAGAAAATACTTGTACAGTTAGCCATTGGAGGCTTCGGGACAGAGGGTTCAACTTTGCGCATCGATTTGTTTAAGAATAGTTAACTGGCTTATGAAAGTCAAAGACTGACCAAAAAACATTTTTTTTTATTGAAATAGTGCCTTTTATATTTGAGTATTAAATTTTCTGGGTTTTTCAATATTATTATGTTTCTAAATATAAATCTCTCACTCGATACTGGTGTCATTGAAATCGTCGAAAGAGCAATTTCTCTAAATCTATTCCAAAAATGTTATAATATAAGCAGTAATATTTTACTATATCTATAAAGGCAATGAAACTGCAGTCTATTTAATAAATAATTCAACTCTAGAAACACAGTTGCATACCCTAGAAACCCAGTCACAGAGTAAATGTTCAGCGTGGTAAGCAATTTCAGGTGACGTGACGTTAGAAATTTAAATGTCTACATCTACAACGGCTGTGATGAAACCCGAGAACTTCAAAGGAAACTAATTAATTAACTAATTATGAGAAGTTTATTAAGTTTAAGTAGTTTATTAAAAGAAATCATTGCATATACTTACATATTACTTCACTAGCTTCTTGTTTCTTTGTTAAATGGATGACATATAATAAGTTCTTAGATTTTCACAATTGTTACACATTTTAAATGAAGCTATTTTAATGATTAACCGCGTATTTTTAGGACTAGGAGACCCACGCAGCTTCGCTTGCGTATTTAGGAGTGAATTCTAATAACCCATGAAACATGTGTTCAATGAAATATTTTTAAGAGTCTAAATTTAAAATTTTATTAAAATTGGTGGCGATTTAAAGATTTTTCCATACAAATCCCTTATTTGCACCCTTAGGGGGTGAATTCTAGAAAGCCATTAAACACATGTTCAATTAAATATTTTTAAGAGTCTAAATATCAAATTATTTAAAAATCGGTGGCGATTTAAGATTTTTTCCATACAAACTTTCAACCCCTTATTTGCACCCTTAGGGGAAGAATTCTAGAAAACGATGAAACACGTGTTCAGTTAAATACTTTTAAAAATCAAAATTTCAAATTTTATAAAAGTCGGTACCGTTTTAATATTTTTTCCATACAAACTTTGAACCCCTATTTCACCCCTTTAGAGTTAAAATTTTTCAAAATACCTTCTTAGTGGATGTCTAGATTACGAAATTAAACATCTGACCAAATTTCACGTTTCTACGCACAGCGGTTACGGCTGGGCGTGCGTCTTACCTCAGTCAGTGAGGACAAGTCCTTTTATATATATAGATTATACATTTTTGGAAACCCTAGGCTATATACTAGGTTCCATCTGCCTATCCTGCTATGCTAAGTAAAACTGTTTATCAGTTAAATATCTTGTCCTAAAAGTATCGATTATTTACCTGTATATACGAGATCCACCAGAAATTCATATATCTGTCTAATATTGAAGCTATCTCTACATATTTGTTTACGGTGAGTCTTGCGGGCTGCCACGAGTGTATAAGGGAATTAGGGACGCTATGATGTCAATAATGTGACCACATTCTATGACCCAACCATAGAGTCACTTCAAATATTTTTTTTATTATTATAGAAATTTAAAAGTTTCATTTATATTGGAACATGGATATTAAATATGCAATTTTTAATTATAAGCCATAACAAATTATATCGTTATACTATATGCTAATAATAATAAAAATGAAGAATATTGTTAATTAATGTATTTGAATAGGTAAATTTTGAGACATTACTTTAAAATTATAAAACTTCTACATCATTATCTTGTTATCTTTATAGTACGTTTGTTGCTTGTGACTGTTTTAAAGGATCAGTGATTTCATTAATTATTTTAAAACCCAAGGCCATCGTAGCGACCCACTATAAACGCGAAGGTTATGTGTGGGTTCGAATCCTACTAGATGGAAAGAATAATTTTTATTTCAACGCTCTGGTAAAAATTCTCAAAATTGGCCGAAATGTGAGGAACGGAGTGTTTTAACACTATGATTTTATTACATCGTAAAGCTAAAAAGAAACAAAACAGTTAAAAAATAACGGTTACCCAGTTTCTAAAAACATCTTCAGTTTTGGAATATCTTCATATATTAATGAAATATATATTTTTTTTAATTTGTTAATTGATGTGTATATTCAAGCTTTGTTCTAACAAATCCCAGCTTTTATTAACGACGTGGTCTGCCCATAATATTTATTTATGTACTACACAAGAAAAAAAGTACAGAAAACTTATAATAACAAAAAATGTGTACAATGGATAACTTATCTCTAATAGAGATCTCTACCAGAAACCCTTGAATGTAGGAGATGTTAAAAGAAATGATTCGGGTACGGTATTTTAATATTATGTTAATAATAATAATAATAATTGGTCAGGTATTTGGGAAGAGCAAACATATCATAATAATCAAGCAGATTGGATAACAAAAGAAGAACAAAGATGGCATGACCTAGAAGTTATGGAATACAATGAATTAGTAAAAGAAGATATTAAAGAAATTACAGATAAATTACATAATTGGAAATCACCAGGAATAGATAAAATTCATAACTTTTGGTTTAAAAAACTTACTTTCCTTCATAGTTCATTAGCTAAGAATATATCCGAAATCATCTCTGGACAACAAAACATACCCGAATTTTTGGCTACCGGAATAACTTATATGCTACCCAAAAACAATTTCTCTACACAACCGTCTCAATATCGACCAATTACGTGTTTACCTACTTTATATAAAATTATCACTTCACTTATTACACAGAAAATTAATAAACATATAGAGAACAACAACATAATAGCAGAAGAACAAAAAGGCTGTAGGCGGGGCCACATGGGATGTAGGGAACAACTTATCATAGACTCCACCATAATGAAACATGCCTTATCAAAAAACAAAAATTTACACTGTACGTACATCGATTATCAGAAAGCATTTGATAGTATTCCACACTCTTGGTTGCTACATATACTAAATATTTACAAAATAAACCCTAAAATAATTAATTTCTTAGCAAACATCATGACCCAATGGAAAACTACACTACATTTACACAGTTCTAACTATAATATAAACACTAGAGAAATAGCTATTAAAAAAGGAATTTATCAAGGTGATTCCCTGAGCCCATTGTGGTGCTGCCTAGCCTTAAACCCACTTTCTTACCTATTAAAATGTAACCGAGCTGGATATGTACTTAAACATGACAATAGCGAAACAATAATATCACACTTAATATATATGGATGACATTAAATTATATTCTAAAAATAATAAAGAGATGAAAACACTTATAGATACTACAACAGAATTTAGTGAAGATATACATATGCACTTTGGTCTAGACAAATGTAGAACTGTTCATATAGTTAAAGGTAAAATCCGGCCCGGCGATTACGCGATTAATGAAATAGATAAAATTACTGCAATGGAACCCAACGAATTTTATAAATACCTAGGACTTCAGCAACTGAAAGGATTAAACCACACAGCTATCAAAGAAACAATAACGAATGAATATAAAAAGAGAATTAACGCCATTTGTAAAAGTCAACTATCAAGTAAACATCTAATAAAAGCCTTAAATACATACGCAATACCAATTTTAACCTACACATTTGGAATCGTTAAATGGTCAAATAGTAATATAGAACAAATAGAACGATTAACACGCACTACACTCACTAAACACAACAATCTACATCCTAAATCCGCAATTGAAAGATTAACTATAAAACGAAAATACGGAGGAAGAGGTCTAATAGATATAAAACAATTATGGCAGAAACAATTACATAATTTATCAAATTTCTTTTATACAAAAGCTCAGTCAAGTAACATACATAAATCCATAGTCCAAAATGATTTTAAATATACGCCTTTAAATCTTAATGATTGTCAAAGTACAGGAAATTTAATAAACATAGATCCACAAAAAAAGAAAATAGAAGAATGGAAGAAGAAAGTAATGCACGGTAGACACCCTAATGACCTACAACAACCCCATATAGATCTTGAAGCTTCAAACAAGTGGTTACAGACAGGCAGTTTATTCCCGGAAACAGAGGGTTTCATTATTGCAATTCAGGGTCAAATAATAAACACTAAAAACTTTAGAAAATATATTATCAAAGACCCTACAGTTACAAGTGATAAATGCCGCAGATGCCATACACAACCAGAAACCATACAACACATAACAGGAGCCTGCGCAAGCCTCACACAAACGGACTACACTCATCGACATAATCAACTAGTAAATATAATACATCAACGCTTAGCACACAAACACAAACTTATACAAGACACAAATATCCCTTATTATAAATATACCCCCCAATCTGTTCTGGAGAATAGCTCCCATAAAATGTACTATGATCGCGCAATACTCACTGACAAAACCATACACTTCAATAGACCAGATATAACACTACAAGATAAAATTAATAAGACTGTTTACCTGATAGATGTCGCAGTTCCTAATACTCACAACATTCAAAAGACAATAGTTGAAAAAATTAATAAATATGCAGATCTTAAAGAAGAGGTCACTCGTATTTGAAAACAAAATAAAGTCTACGTCGTCCCAATTGTTATATCCACCACTGGCGTCGTACCAAAAGCCATTCACCATTATTTAAAGATAATAAACTTAGAAGACAATATATTACACACCCTACAAAAAGCTGCTATTTTAAATACGTGTAGGATAGTGAGGAAGTTCTTGCAGATAGAGGAAAATAACATTAACACACTAAATTAAACACACTGCACTCCATAATTACTTGGCGCATGCCCGTAGTTATGGTTCTTTACCAGCTATAAGCTGAGAAATTAAAATAAAAACATAAAAATAATAATAATAAAAGTCTTTATTGCACATTATGAAAAGAATTACAATGAATATTTCAGGACATAAAATGCACAAAGGCGGCCTTATCACTAAAAGTGATCTCTTCCAGGCAACCAATCCAAGGATAGGATACATCTAAGAGTAAGAGTGGTGCAGAGCTTATGTAAACTTAACAAATATAAAACCTGTACATACAATACATAATACATATAGACACATACACATAGATATACACATACATACAATACACATACACATAGACATACACATAGGCACATACATATAGAAATACACATATATACATACATATATATATATACATATATACATTCATACATACTATATTGCAAATAAATAAATACATAATTATTGTAAGGAAAGAAAATACTTAGTTAGACGACTTTTGAATATATTTAGGGATTTGGCGTGACGAATGTCTGAAGGAATCATATTCCAGAGTTTTACCGCTTTCACAGAAAAGGATTCCCCATAAAAGCGCGTGTGAGCAGTTGGAAACTTTAGTCGGTTGTCAGATCTTGATCGAAGTTGAAGTTGAGAGGATGTATCAGCGCCCAAGAAATGAAACCGGGATTTTAGATAAGAAGGACTGAAAGGATTATAGATGATAGAATAGAGGAGTGAGAGGATGTGCAAGTTGCGGCGGTGTCTAATAGTAAGCCATTTGAGTTTCGTACGGTATTCTGAGATGTGGTCAAACTTACGTAAGCTAAAAATAAATCTTATACACATGTTTTGTAAACGTTCGAGCTTATTAAGCTGATCCTCCGTAACGTCCGGGTAACAGCTGTCTGCATAGTCCAAAATAGGAAGTACAAGGGCATGGGCTAATGATATTTTGGTCTTAATTGGTATAAAATGTTTCCAGCGCTTTAATGAGCCGATTGTAGCAAAGGTTCTCCTACTAACTTCGGCAATTTGACCGGACCAGGAAAATGAATTATCAATTAGGAGACCAAGATTCATCACAGAATTACTGTATGTAAGAGTAGAACTGTCAAAGCGAATCGGACGTAAAGCGCTATAATCGATTTTAGATAATTGCCCAGGACTACCAATTAAAATAACTTGGGATTTCATGGGATTTATGTGTAACCCATAGGATTTGCACCAGATACAAATTTTATTCAAATTAAAATTAAGTTTAAGAATAGCTTCATCAATGTCACGAGGCGGAGCAGAAACGTAAACTTGTAAATCGTCTGCATACAAATGGAAAGAGGATGAGAGAGATTGGGTGATCGTATTAATAAATATGGAAAATAATAAAGGGGAAAGGACACTGCCTTGCGGCACACCAGCAGAGAGGAGATGAAAGGAAGAAAATTCATTAAGGACACGTACACATTGATGACGATCATACAAGTAGCTACGAAACCACGTCACGACCTCGGAGGATATGTTGATGGAACGCAAAACAGCCAATAAGAGTTCGAAATCAACCGTATTAAATGCATTACTAAAATCCAACAGAGCAAGAATGCTCAGTTGTTTGCTGTCCATATTGGAGCGAATATCATCACAAACCTTGGTGAGAGCAGTAACTGTGCTATGACCTTTGCGAAAGCCAGACTGATACTCAGTGAGAACGTTATGCTTGTGAAGGTAGGCATATAGTTGGGAATGGACGATACGCTCCAATACCTTAGACAGGAAGGGTAAGATAGATATAGGGCGATAGTTGGAGAAGGATTCAGGCTTTTTAATTTTAGGGATTGGGAGTATATGAGCTTTACGCCAAGCACTAGGAAATTTGCCGGAGGATAAGGAGAAATTGAAAATATGGGAAAGTACAGGTAGAATAATATTGAGGGTTAAGAGAATCATTTTACGGTTGATTCCATCACTCCCCGTGGCATCCGATTTAATTGAAAATATATGAAACTTGATGTTGCTGTGATTAACGGGAGTGAAATGAAAAGAAGGATAACTAGGAACAGGTAGTGAAAGGAGATGGTTAAGAGAATTAAGTTTTTCCCTGCTATCCATTGGAATAGCTGTAGCAAAAAATCCGTTCAGAGCGTCGAGATCAAGATTATGCGAGATAGTAGATGGTTGCCGGCCAATTCCAAGTGTCTGCAGAAATTTGCAGATCTTAGAAGGTTTACTGTTTTCAATTGAAGAGTGTATATACTGTCGCTGGGCATCTCTACATACTTTATTGCAGCGATTCCGGAGATGTTTATATTTAGTAAGATTAATGTCATTGGGGTTTAATTTGTACTTACATTTGGCTCGGTTTCGTTTCGACATAAGGGCTCTTATTTCGTGGGTTAGCCAAGGGGCGGGAAGGTGTTTTAGCTTAATAGGACGGAA
>JAEBDU010009966.1:0-12319 GCA_016802625.1 Heliconius numata | reverse complement strand
AACCTTTGAAGTTTAAAAATACTATTTTTATTTTTGCGTCTAGTTCACTACTCGATAAACTTATCATGGAAGTATATCTATGACATTATGTTTTATTATTCTTTTAACTGTAATCATAATCACTGATAATTTTATTATTGTGGTCTTTTTTAGTCTGTGCGATAGTTTAAAAATATCACATTTTTAGGGGAAAATTTAATTGGAAATTATTCAATTTCATTGTTTTTTTTATTTTAAATAATTGGTCACAATTTCTATGATCTCGTTGACTTTAAAACTTAAAGCATTTTTTTAAAATTATTTTTAATTCTATTTATTCAAATATTGCCAGAATATTGTACGTATTATATAAATTTAACGGACGTTCTTGGGCTTGACCACCGACTTATAATTACGATGGAATTGAAAATAATATTTATTATTAGTTATTTAATTTTATTTGAAAAAAAAAGCAATTAAAATACATTTATTTAATAAGTAGATATTATGTAATGTTAATATTAAGCTTCATGGTGCTAGAAAGTATAAAAGAAATTAATCCTTTGCTTTTTAATTTAAATTTAAAAATCTGAAACAGATAATTTAATTATAAGAAAGAATGTTTTATATTATGTACTGTAAAACGAATAATATATAAAAAATACATTTTAATACGATTTAAAATGCTTTGTAGTTTATTTGAAAACCTTTTCCTTAATTTAATAAAAAAACAATATAGATAAGTAATTAGGTATTATATCGACTTGAATAAAAGATACATTACAAAATATATTGTATCGTGAAAATGTATGATGCTTATTAATATCAAACGGGAGTTTCCCGCATTCAAAACGATATGTTGCCACTTCTTGGTATTGTTTCAATGAAATTAATAACGTCATGGTAAACACAAATATACGTTAAATACATATTAATATCACATTTGATACTTATTTATTCATTATACTTACATTTATAGTACGGTAAGGTACAGTTACTTGTAATTATTGTTGTAATTTTTTTAATGTATTAAGATTTTTAAAAAGTTAAAAAAGTTGTTTTTGTAATCAAATGTAACCTTAAAATTTTCTAAAAATTAAATAGGTCCCTGGTATATGTAGATTTTAAATTAGAACATACATACCACGTTTTTAGGCAATATCCTTTTTGGACATGATAGTGTGAACTGGCAACCCAACATTTCCATTTCTGCAAGGGAATCCCCCTATCAAACATTTTATTTTCATACCATTTGCCACCGAGGCGCAACCAAGGCCATATTCTAGTCATATATTGTCCAACTGTAGGTTATAAGAGTAATGAACGAGAAGTGTTTAATCAACTACAGTACGATGGACGAGTTTTGGCCGCCCTGAATTTAGCAGAATGCGTACTTGATATGCAAGCACACAATAGTAATATAATTTTTTATTACTAAAAATAAAAATGCTAACTTTACTCTACTCTACTTTTAAATTATTATTTACAATAAATAATATAAAAAAAATCAGAGGTAATGAAATGAGGCGTAACGAAATTTTGTAGCATAATAAAATGCGACTTGTTTGACTGTAATGCGTTATTATTTTTTTCTTTAAGTATTTCATATTTTTTTCTGTATTCGTTTGACGATAATGTTATTGAAATACAAAAAGTAGAAAAATTATAAAGCTTACATAAATCTGTAGTTGAAACTGGATATAAAAAGTAGGTTTTAATTAATTTTAAACAATATCATATTCAGACTTGTTAATCAAACGTCATTTGTTATAATTAAATTTGGAAAATACTAAATGTTATTTTGTAAGTTTTTTGTATATGGAGAAAAGATTGTCAATATGAGGTCCCCCATGCGTACTCAGCATATAGCGGAAATAAATGTAATTAAAGTAGGTAAAATACTTAAAGAAAATATAAAAAAAATACCTAAAGGGATTTCAACCGACGCCTCACGTCACTCATTTTTACATCACGTAATTGTATTTTTTTATTACAGCAACCCCAGTGCAGATTCGACCGAGGCTGGCAATACAGAATTCCACACCGATAACTAATAACAATCTCAATATAGTGCCGTTTAACACTCCAACTGCTTTATATAAGGGACCTAGGCTAAGGGTAAGTATTATTTTTTTACGCCAAATTCCGCAGGATAGCCAGTGAGAAAACATAGTGTCAAATCACTACGTTATCTCCTCATTTTTCTGTCGAGTGGCGAAACCCAACGCCGTACTTTGACTTACAATAGCAAGGAAATGAAAACATAAAATTACTCCGAATGCGTCCCACTTCGTCGCAAAGGCCTCAAATAAGAATGATTTATTTACTTTTAAGAAAACGTATAAAAAATTTGAACGTAGAACGTATATTTTGTAAGTATTAAACATTTCTGGAAACCCGACACATTTACAACTTATTAACTTGGACGGTTTCCTAGAGGCCCAGGTTCAAACTCGTTACATCCAAATCTTCATACGTTTTTCTAAATATATTTTTTAAATCTTTTCAGTCAGATCAACTTCCCCGACCGCTAGCTGACAGAAACCGCTCTGCTTTGGACAAAGTGGTTGACTATTTACTGAAAGACGGTCCCAACAATCGTATGGCGTTGATTTGTTCCGAATGTTATTCTCATAATGGTTTGTATGAAGCTTTTTGGCTATTCCTGTCGTTAAGTTTTTCAATTTTCCTTTTAAAAAAGTCCTAATTTTAGAGATATCGTTGTGTTATATTTTAAAATTAAATATATTTTTAAAATTTGTCATTAAATGTTTAAATGGTCTTTAAATTCTTGATGGAATAAGGATTTTCAGTTTAGTAAAATTTATTTTTTGTTTTATGACAAAAACATTTTTTTGATGTAATATTCAATCCATCTATAATAACATATACATATATAATAATATCTGGAATAACACATGCATTGTCGAAAATCTATAATTAAAAACGAAACTTAAAAAATAGACTGATATATTATAATTAATTCAATGTCTTTTCAAAAAAATGTTTTTAAACAAAAATTGTTAGGTACATAAATTGTACTTTGTGTTTATCTGATATATGTATAAGCTACGAATATATATATTACTGTCCTGTATAGTTTCGATCTACATCAGTTCCATAGTTTTAGCGTGTAAGTGGAACAAACATCCAGCTTCACAAACTTTTATATTTGTAATAGTAGTAGTTATGATATACATAATATATCTTAATATATAATAATCTTTTTTTATCTAAAAAGGTATGGCAATGGAAGAAGAATTCGAATACGTGTCCTACGCTTGCGCTTACTGCGGCCGCCTCAACGCCGCCAGGAAGCAACGACCCACGGCGCCCCTGCTGGCCACTGCATCCCCGAGAGCTCTGCCCGCGCCTCACAGATTTAATACTGGTGAGATTATGAAAAAAACAATATTTATATTTTTTTATATTTTTCACGTTTTTTTAGTGTATTTAAGTTAAGTTTTTTCAATGCGTTTTTAGTTTAAGTATTGTCAGGTAACAAGGTAATATATGTAGTAATACATAGAAATGAAATCCATGAGCTCATGAGATTTTTCTGCTTCTTCTTCTTCGTAATAAAAAGATCGACTAAGATTATTATTAAATTTATGAACAAAGGCATATCAAAAATCAAACAATCAGTACAGTCGTGTTCATAATCTGAAATATGCGAAGTTAGGCGTTAATTTGTATCACATCCATTTAACACGCAGTTCCGACAGAATTTGCCCGCAAGTCTTACAACAAAAGGGAACCGAAATGTCTTAATGAGACTGTTCTCATTAAGACATTTCGGGCATAATTATATATTTTGTATTGAATTGTTTCATTATTTTTGTTTTTAGGTAGCGGCGATGATTCCTCCGCAGCCAGTTCTGGTAGTGAGAGCGAGGAGGAAAAGGAGAATGAGAATACACTGAAACAAAGCGGTGAGTTACGCAAACTTTTTTTTACATGTTTTAAAGTATTAAACGCAGCGGTAAAGGTTAAGAAGACGAAACGATTGACGTTAGAATGACGGTCACTATAACGTAATATTGGTACTATATAGACTGATTTAGTGTCATAACACTGGCATTGCATCTTGAATGGCGGAACTCAAAACCGCCCTTTGGCTGGACACCAGAGCGAAGATATCGAAATATAAATTTAAATAAATATTTCATTTCATCGAGTGAGGATAGAACCCACAACTAGCCGCGTTTACACACTTCACTCATACACTTCGTGCCCCTGCGCTACGACTGGTCTCAAAAACTTAGCTATAATATATTTTCCTATTCTAGAAGGAGAACCGGATCGTCCCCCCTCCCCAATGGAGGTGGAAACGAAATCCGAACAAGATAAAAAAGAAGACTGACAGAATTGTTAATTATTTAAATTTAAATTAAATATATTAATAATACATATAACTTCAAACGAAAATCAATTTTGGAAATTCGTAAAGGTATCTTATGAATTAATGCCTTATTAATAAATGTAGTGTAGTTCTGCCAGTTTAAAGTTTGGAATTTTAGGTAAGTGTGAAAGAGATGGCGTGATGCCTTATAAATTAATATAAACAATATTCATTTCTCTTGTAATAACTCCTAGATATACATATATGCTACCGCCATTTTATAGAAACTTGGAAAAAAATATTGTAATTCTACCTACTTCTATCATAATTCAAAATGGCCGTTAGTAAAAAACAATTTAGACATTTTTTTTATTAAAAATAAATACATTGTTTATTGCACTTCAAAATTAATTTCAGTTATATTGAAACAAATATAAATTTTACATTAGAATGTTTAAATTTATACCATAGACAGAAAAAAGAAACTATGTTTATTGATAAGGATGAAGAAAAAAAATCATAAACAAAATGCTTCGAACGTTTGCTTTAACATGGTGTTCATAATTTATAACATTTAAGTAAACAATTTTATAACATTTAAAATTATGATATTTATTTAAAAATACTTGTCAATTTTGGTGAAAACTTCTAATACTTGTAATTTTGACGTAATTGAAAAAGTACTTTTGACATATACTATTGTAACATTTAGATAAAGAAATACAATATAAATACTTAATTTTTTTAAATTATTATTATTGTAGTATATAAATATTATGTTTCTGTATTTAATCTGTTCTTCGAATAATTTCATTTAACATGGCTTCTTAATAAAGATAATATATTTTTTTCTTATTCTACTACTATTTATTGACATAAAAAAATATATTGTAAACTATAAACACAATGGTTTGGTTCTCACTTGGAGCAATATTTTTTCTATTTTCCCCTTTGATAAGATGTGAAGTGCAGAGGTGAATTCTATCGCCTAACACGCAGTGTCTCGAATTCGCTAGATTGTTTTGAGATGTTGCTAGTTAAGTAATGGAATTGAATTGAACCAAACTTTATCTTGTTACAAGAGCGAGTGTGCGAATCGAACGCAAACCGTCGTGTTTACAGCCAGACGCTATGTCGCTGCGCAACAACGGCGTTAAAATTATAATTTACCAAATTGTCATGTTCTTATTGAATTATGTTTAACATGTTTAATTGTTAATTAAATGCAAACAGTATTTTCTTATATTTTCACTATATGTTAAATAAAGCTAGCTTCATTTTAATATAGTATAAAATATCATTACTTTTGACTGATTTAAGCAGACTAAACGAAATTTTGAATTATTAACATTTATAACATTCTGTATAATTTGTTTTTACAAGTAAACTATATTAGCATGTTAGTTATTACTTTATAAAAACATCATACCTTTTTATATATAATTTTCTAATCATACGTAGACACATATAACGAATTAATTATGTTTATTATTTAAAAAAATTTAAGCACTCTGTATAATGTCAAATTAAAAAAAAATAAAAAAATACTATGTATATATTAGTTTGTAAAAGGTTTATTCTGTGACGGAAGGTGAAAGATGGTTAAAGTTTTTCCCATTTTTAAAGACTATTTATTATTTATATACATATAATTTACTTAGAATGAAACGCAGCAACTGAACGATGTTTGTATTTATTAAATATTAAATTTGACAACCCTAACGACAATGCGGGTTTGATTCCCACTCGGGGGAATGAATCATTTGGATTCTTCATTTTCATTGGTAAGAAGATAGCGCGGAGTTGAATTCCGCCACTCAACACAATATGTCTCGTAATGTGGAGAACGGAGTATCTAAGGTTCCCTATGCCTACTCTGTTGAAATTTTTGGAAATTCATAAAACAACACATTAAAAGTCATTGTAATCATATATTTTTTTCATATAAACAATAAAGTTGCGTTTCTTAGATTGTCATAGTAATTTATTCAAATAATATAAGTTATTTTGAATCTTCCTAGTTCTAGAATTAGACTTAGATAATAAATATTTACTAACAAATTCTGGCCCGCTACTTAAGTTTTTTTACAGATAAATAGCATTACTAAAAAGTAATTACATATTTAGAATTCTTTGAAAATATTAGTAGATGTATGATTTCACACATGAAACACTAATGCTTCTTTTGTTTATTCTTTATAAATTAAAATAATAATTTGTTTAACTTATTTCATATTCTCTGTGCAATAAAAAGATGTAATGACAATTAAAAACACTAACTTAATTTATTTTTTTATTAAAATTCCAGTGAAAAGTAGTCAAAATATAATCATTAATAAAGAATATCTTCTAAAAATTGTGTTGTAACATTTTTTGTTTTTTTTGTCATATTTTTAAATGTTGTTTATTAAAGTGAAATTGCAATATTTGTTTTTTGAATAATTTGTTCCACTATTCATACTAAAAATGTTTACGGCTTACGATTCATCATATTATTCTACATTGATTATCTGTATATACTCGAAAACTTAATCTAGTCAATTTCTTTAAAAAACGCATTTGATTCGTTTCATAAAAAACTTTTCCCTAAACATTCCTTTTTGTTTTGTTTTGTTTTCGCGTAAATATAAGATTGAAAGATAAAATAATGAATAAATTGCACTTATCGGATATTTTTTCTCAAATGTTATTATAATAACATTTATTTATATATTTTTTTCAACGTTTCTTCCTACATATTCATTCCAATTAGTTTTTTGCAAATTGATACAAAGACAATAATTGTTATTACAAAAGAAAACTGTTTGGAAATGTTTTAGTTATTTCATCTACAGATATTTGAGAAAATCATTATGTTATATAAATATCAAATGTTATTAATTCAAGCAAGAATTCTCAATTGTAAATATCAAGATGTCAAGTGAAGTGTTGTTAAATTTGTTATTTATTGCTTGTATCGTTGGTTAGCTGTTTTATAACGAACTAATATACTGTAAGCAACTAGATTGTGGAGTTTTATTTTTATGTGTCCTAAGTGTTTTTTCCTTTTTTGAATTGAATTTGAATACCTACGGTATTTATTAAAAAATAAAGACTTAATATTATAACGTATATTTTTATTTAAAATAATAGAAAAAAAGGCTTTTGTAGTTCTGGAGGCACTGCGTATGAGTGGTGGATCTCAACGCTGCGCAGAGAGAGAAAATGAAAATAATAAAAAAATCATTTCTCCTAGTGGGAATCAAACTTAATCTGACGCATTTACATTTACACATGCGCCAAGACCTGGCCTGAAGCATTTGTATTTACTATTTAGACATTTCAATTAGCTCCAATCAAGGACCCTTGATTATAGTATATTAGAATGTACTCTGTGTTCCTTGACCTATGACCATAGTCACTGCTGAAATAGAAAAACAACATAGCTGTCAACGTCATTTTGGAATTTTGATATATTATCTATCGCAATCAAAAATTCGCTATCAAATTTCGCAAGGCCGATATGAACATTTTTTAAACTAATAAATACGATACGATAACAATTGATAATAATTATTGAATAGAACGTTATAATATATATTTATCTTTCGCCACGCCTCTGTTATTGACAAGACAATTCAGTTTATTCACAGCCGCGGAGGCGTGAACACGCAGTGGCTTCGATAAGAAAACTTGGATTTATTATTTATTTACGTTTAAGTGCAAACAATGTCAGTGTTAAACAACTTTACAGTGTCAATAGCGAAGGGTATAAGACGTAAGTGTAATTTATTATGATATTTTTTATTGATAACGATGAAAAAATATTGTGGTGACTATATTATAGCATTCCGGACTTAACGAGATGAGAGTTGGCTTGTTATTTTCTTTAGTTGTTTGTTTTTTAGTATGGAAACGGATCAAGAAATTTATAATTTCAAATTAAGAGTTGCAAAGTTTAAAAATATATTCAAGTACGAAACTAGGTCATTCACTCTTGTTACATATTTATTTAAGTTTAAAAGATAAAAGATTAGATGTCATTGGTCGAATTTACTTAATAAAACTACCGTTATAACTACGATTATTTTTATGCTAAACAAATATAGGCTAGGCTAAGATATAAAAAAAGAAACTGGTATAAAATACACATTTCACTAAAAGCAATTTTTGTATTGCATACTATAGTTTGGTTTGACAATTGACAACAGACCTTTTGAGTCTTTTTATAGTTATTAGATTATTTAGGATGTGCTACATTTAATTATATCAACTGATGTTAATACTATGCTAAATATTAAAAATAGAAATTAATATTTTTTACTCAGGTTTTGTTCAATCAAAATGTATAAATTAAAACTACTAGTTGGATAAGTTGAAAATGATATGTTGAAATGATAATGATAATTTTAAAAGATAAAAAAATAACAGAACAAAAAAGTATGAACAGGTAAACAAATTAATGATGAAGTGTTTTTTTATATATTTTTAAATAAAAAAAGTTATTGCATTATATAGAAAAAACACTTCAAAAATGGTATAAGAAAACAGCTTCAATAAATACTTTAATCTCAAGATATTTCCTGTTTATGGACTTGCTTTATCTTTAGGCGAAAACATAGCACTTATTACAACTTAGCAGTAATTAAAATAATATTATGATTATGATTTTATATCTTTGAAATTCCTAGGTTAAGGTTTAACTAATTATAGAGTGTATTTACTAATAAAGATAATAAATAGAATATAAATTGACCATCATATTAAATATTTTTATGGTTAAAGATATATATATGTATTTTTATTTCCATTAAAGGCTTTTTTAATTTTTTAAGAGTAAATGTCTCACAAAAACATTATGGTAATATCAATGTTTATGGTAATATCTATGTAACAGTTTTTCCCACAAATTAGGCCAGAAAGAACTTGGTGTCAAAGCAATCCATGCTGAACATTCTACCCAAATTGTGTGTTGAGTGGTGAAACACAAAAGGATGCTTTGACTTGCCGTTGCAGGGAATTATTATACTATATTTGCCTGAGTAGTTTGAAAAGCTGTTCTATAAGGCCTTGGTGGTATGATTAAAAGGTAATTTGGGGTACAGTTTTTCAATGTGTCTTTCAATAACTTTTATTCTTCTATCATTAGTTATGTTTTTTTTCTCTTATTGAATATATGACACACTGAAACTCCCATCTGTGTTGGAAAGATTTCAGATAAGGCAATATTACTTTAAGTTGATTGATGAATAACAACTTTCAAGTACAAATGAATTAATGAACAAAAGTATTTATATTTTATAATCTGCTTTGTCAAATGCAATATTTTTTATACTATGAACCTAATAGTCTGGCCAGAAAGACTAGGTTATTCCAAAATGAGTTTAATAAACCTTTTGTCATTATTTAAATTAATTATTAAATGCTAGTCACTTTGTAGTATTCTATACTATCATGGAGGTTACTAATTGTAAGGAAACTGGATCCTTGCAGATTTCTTAGAAACTTAGATGTGATGGCGGAACCCAAAGCTGTTTACTTTATTTGTTTTAAATATAATAAACATACTCATCTATCACTGTCGAGCAAAATGGAATAAACCATTCACATTCACAACTTTTAAGAAATCATTAGATAATAATGCTTAAGCAATTAGTTTTTTTCCCTTGTAAAGTAAATAATAAACATGTTTTTGTTATACAACAAAAACATGGGTGGTTGAATACATTTAATTACTAATATAAAGATCGCGCTAAGGTTTTTTCGTTATCCTTTAAATTAATTATACCTATAGAAAAATGAATAATCTGCAATGATATAATAAATATATAACAATATTCTTCTTATTATTTTAGCTTAAATATATTATATTAAATATATAGAAATTTGAAGAAGGCAATTTTGGCCCAGTAAAACATTGTCTGCTTGTAAACGCGATAGTAGCAGGCTCAATCCTCATTCAGGGGAATTACTATTTTGTATTACCAGAGCGAGAAATTAATTATTTATGTTTTTCCATATAGTGCACCGTTGAGTTCCACCACATCAAAATGATTGCAATGTCTCGATTTCGGATAATGGAGTGTTTAATGTTTATGTATATATGTATACCTTTACATATGTAAACGTGCCAGCCACGACTATCTCAAAATAGATATTCAAGTGAAGCTAAATATAAAAAAATTAAGGCAATTTAATTGTGAAAACGTCTCGTTATCACAAGACGGTCACGCGAGGTTCAATGCCGCGGTGTTATACAATGAGGAAATATCGCGATTTTTTTACGTACAATTTACCAACTAAAATTATAGATAAAGTGATTAGACACAGACATTTAAAGTTATTTATTATTTGCTTGTTTATTCTGTTGTAATGATTTTTTTTATTGTGAAATTGAATTCAAATACATTAAGCTTAAAGTATTTTTATACAAATTGAATTTTGAAAGCATTTTTGAAGTAGGTATCTTTTTGAATTGACTCAGACTGCTGAGAAGAGCCTTAGATACTTCTTACTACAGTAATCGCTTATATTATGTTTGTCATCATATTATTTGTGTCCACCTCGAATATTGTGGAGAGAGTTTAGACATATAGGTACTCTAAATAGAGATATTGCGTGTTAGTAAACGAAAGATAGAGTAAACGAAAGTATTATACATTTTTTTAGTTTTTTTTTAAATAAGTAGCATGGCTCGAACTGGCACCCTTATAGAGAGTTATCATTACATCAATTATTTTGACCTAGATATCTCACAATTGTAACGTTACATATTAATAAATAGCACGCAGGTTGATTGCCATATTCCCGCATTTCGAGGTAGGGGATAGATATGTATATACTCGTAGAGTGGTTTATTTTTGACAAGTGATTTAAAATTATAAAAAAAAACGACTTCCATTGTTTCTGACATTATTGTAAAAAATATATTTTTAAAATATTTACTTGAACTTGAGGATCATTGCAGTACTTAATGAAAAACACGTGATTACTTTTATCTATAAATCGTTAGTCTTGAGACCTAATATAACAAAAATATACAATTTCAGTGCACTCAGTGTTTAGTGTTGCAAAAAGATAAGGAAAGATAAAGGCCACCTGAACTGTTAATAGCATTTCAAATGTTTACAATTGTGAAGGTCATGTTTGACAGTCATATTATTATGTGAGGATGCGTCGATTGCAAGTATTGTACCTATATTGTAAATAAGTAACATTTCAATTTTATGTATATTTATATTATTAGTATGTATATTTTGTTCTTATTAATTTATTTAATAGGTCTATTAGAATTATATATATATTTTAAAACATTTTAAATTTGCACTAGCCCATATGTCTTAAGACTAATTTCTTTCTTCAAAGGTTGTCTGTTAGAGATTGCTATCAGCAATAAGACCGCCTTTGCACGCATTGGATTTATTTTAAGATTGTCCTTTATTGTCCTCTGTATCAGTTTTGTGTGCAATAAAGTTTTTCTATCTATCTATCTAATTTGAGGATTCTAACATTTATTTTAATTGAGTATTAGAACTACAAAGAATAGACGGCTATAAGTTTTGTTTTTGTATTTCACATTATATTAGTGAAGGAATACAATGCGCATTAGATTTCTGTCTAAAAATATAAATAGCTATTTAATTAACTATTGATTGTATATAATATAATAATTATTGCATCATTTCAAGTATAAAGGTCATAATAATTAAGACTGATCGTTGTTATACGTGCGACTCTAATAATGAACACGTGTTTTCACATGTAAAAGCTAATTTCATATCCTAGCTAAAAGAACTTTAGTAAATTTTTAGGGTTACGTACCTCAAAAGATAAAAGGTCATACTTTACAGTTTTGCAATAGTTGAGTAATAACTGAGACATTTTTTATCTGTAAATGAGTATAGGTAATTATGAATGTAATGAAATTGTTATCAGTTTATTTTTAACGTTAAAATATATAAATATACATATTAATTAATAAAAAAATGCCTCGTGCGAAATTTAACCTCTCAACCTTCG
>JAEBDU010009964.1:0-10658 GCA_016802625.1 Heliconius numata | reverse complement strand
ATGAAAATTAATTAATTCGTCTCAAATGGGTATCAAACCCACAATCTGCCCATTTTAAAAATATAAATACATATATATTATTTAAAACAATATAAAATATACAAAACTAACCTGGCGGCCTGTACCACAGCGTGACAACTTCGTGCGAGTACGTGTGGCTGGGGACCGATTTCGCACGAGCCAGTCCGAAATCCGCTAATTTCAATTCACCGTGTGAACTTATTAATAAATTTTGTGGCTTCACATCCCTATTTGAAAAGTAAAAATAAATGTTATTTTATTTATTTCAGCTTCCATACTCTACTTTTCGTCCTTTATTTCATTTGAAATATTGAGAGCGCTGAACTCAACGCCGTGCATTATCTTACCGGAGACGAAATTAACTCATTTCCCCGAGTGGGTATCGAACCCACAACCATTGCGTTTACTGTCAGACCCAGTGTCTCAAATATACATATGATAAATTTAATTAATTTTATTCCATATGATTGAGCCTTCACTTTAGTATGACCTTCCGCTGCCAGTTGACATACTAACCCTCGTAGAAGCGATGCCAGTTATATATAATTATAAAAGTTACTTGAAATTATAAAACCTTGTACCATTAACTATAAGTGTAATAAAATTAAATTTATACATTCCACGAAGTAGAAAAAGTAAAGGTTCCTTTAATCTACAATACCAAGAAATAATTAGAAAGCATGTAAAGTGGCCTATTGTACCATATTCTTTTATTTGTATTCTCCTATTTCTTTTTTTGGGTGTACAATAAAGAGTTTTATTATTATTTTTAAAGTCAACGGTGACACCCAATTTACACATTATAGCTATTATATAATTGATATCAAATTATGCCAATGTACTAAATAATTAAATAAGACAACAAGTAACGCGTCCTTACCTATGTAAAACTCTTCTCCGGTGACAGTAAGCGAGGCCCCGTAGAAGCTGGAACATGAATAGCCTGACGTTGTGTCGGTTTAGACCGCCGGGGTGCATCTCCATGTATTGTGATAAATCTGTATCCTGTATAAAAACACATAGAATAATTACCTTAAATATAACAAACAACAACCATAAAACAATAAATAATTTAAAACATATACAAAATAAGTTAAACAGAAAATAAACTTAGGAGTAGAATAACGTGAAAAAAATCCTACAGCTATACATTGGCTAGGCTACGATTTCCCTTACTTGATACAATGTAAAGAAAACAAAAATTATGAGTGAAAAATAACATTATCTATATAGATTAAAAGCATCCTTCTATAAAAGATATTATTTTTCAACCTCATGTTGTATCCTGTGTATAGCAAGTTAGGAAGAGCAAACCTAGTGTCAAAACACTATGTTTTCCACCTTCAACACAACACGCAACTGTCAAATAACAAATCTCAACGCCACACTTTGTCTTACCATCAAATTGGAAATAATTACTCACAATGAGCACTGAACCCAAAACCATCACGTTTCCAATTAGACGCGGGCCGCTACGCAAAAATCCACAGGCTTCAAAGATTACATAATAATAATAAACCTCTATTCTCTATTCTCTACTTACAACAAACTCAAAAACAAATGTCAGCGTCTCCCTAGTATGTACAATGTCGTGCAGCGTGACGATGTTGGCGTGCTTCAGTTCTTTCAGCAGCGACGCCTCGCGTATCGCCGTGAAAGGTGCACCTTCTTCCTCTTGCAGCCTTATCTCTTTTAACGCCACCACTTGTTGTGTTAAACTATAACAAAAAACATTTTTCATGTTAATTGCAAAGCTTCTATTGAGCTTTTGACAGACAAATGTTATATATATAGAGCTAAATTAAGAGAATATTACGAAAATAATTAATTAAAAAAAAACATAAATATAACAATAAACAGTTTAAAACTTTCTGATATTACACCTAAATATTGTTTAATATTATCTCAGGCAGCTTGACGTTACTATTTAAGTACCTATATTTAATCCGTCAATATCAACGATAAAAGAAAAACCGGAGAGATTTGAACCTAGAGCAATATAAAACATTCAATCTACACACAAAGGTTATTGAATTCTTAACCACCCTTCGAAAATACAAAATGCAAACGACTTTCTATTGTATGGAACTAAACAATGTATTATATACTATAACACAGGATGCGACACCGTAACGTGTTACGTACACGAGTGGCAAGTTCCTTTAACGCCATCTTGTAATGGGGAGTTAATTATTCAATCTCAAGTATTCGTAAACTAATTTGTCGAGGGTGCGAGGCATACAAATTGCTTGTATACTTTAAATGTCTAAAGGTTTTTTCAATTTGTTTTTTTTTTCAGCTTCACACTGTATTCCTCGTGTAGGAAGGTAGGCAGGGGGTGTCTAGTGCTAAGACACTCCGTGTCCCATTTTCCGATTGCGTGTTGAGTGACGGAACCCAACGCCGCTTTTTGCGACACCAGAGCGAAGAAACGAAAAATTAAATATTCCACTTCCTCGAGTGAAAATCAAACCCACAACCTGTCACGCTTACAGTCCCACATTTGTACCCCTTCGCCACGATAGGTTTCGATTTCAATTAGTTAAACACTTAAAATGTGTTTCTGAAGAGAAGAAAACCAAATAAAATATTAATTTAACAAAATAAAATGTCACATAAATAATAATCGAATATTTAAAAGCTCATATACTTTCTCCGCATAATTTAACAGTAGAATTTCCAATATAACGTAAGAATAGAGCGTTCAGCAAACAATAAATTAGTACTTGTAGATTGTGCAAGAAATCCTAGCCCACGTAGAAAATCTGTAGTTCCTTGTTTAACCAGTATTAGCTCTATTCGAACCCGTCTCACCAACTCGCTAGCGTTAGCGAAAACTTATGCATTAATTGGAGTTGCCCAAACATTTCTAATCATGTTCTAGGAGCCCAGTGAGCGTGTTAGTGCCTCAATTAAAAGGTCACTGTGGATTGTATAATGTAGCATAATAACAATTGGATAACAATAACGACTTAAGACATTAATTTCTTTAATAAAGAAAGGTCACTGAAATTGTTCTATGTAATAATAATGTTTAACAAGCTGATTAATTAGAATGACTACCAGAGAGTTACGAATACTATAAAAAGTAGTAAAAAAGAGCATATAAAATTTAAAAAATTTAAAAAAATCTAAAAAAACAACATTACATTCATTATAGTCAAACATCAACAAATATTGGAATTTTCTCATATTACAGTGTACGTAAGTCAGAAGCACTACAATTGCATACCGCGCATTAGGCGGAGTTATGCAAACCGGTGTCAGCTATTCCTGAAAATATTCCACAAAGCGACACCAGTCATTCGAACATTTTAGAATTTAGTAGAGGGAGAGATCTGAATGAAATTTTGACGAAATTATTTAGGTTAACAGCTTTGAGTGTTGTTGAAAATGTCAGAACTATTAAAAAAGTTGATATAATGCTTTATTCACTTCTAAGTAAAGTCAATCGCAAAAATAGTATCGATTATTTTATGAGATTCACGCTGTATCCCGCACACAGCAGGGTAGGTAAAGTGAACTTAGTGTTAAGACACTCCATTCCGCACTTTCTGCCGAATTCTGGAGGCACGAAGCGTCAGTGGCAGAACGTAGTATCGATTAAATAAATCAATATAATATTACACATGTGTATACTTAGGTTTAGCGGTAATAAATTTAAGTTTTATATAACCTGAAGGTTCACATTATTTTATTTCTAATTTTTTATATAGGTACTGTAAAGTTTTTAATTTCCTCTAAATACAAATTTGTTTACATATTCAAAATTATACGAATCAAATTCACATATTTCAAATTATTATCACATTTTATACTGAATACGAATAGCAATATGAATTATTGAATTATGGTAGGAAATTTTGTGAACATTCTAATTTACCAGGGCAACACGTGGGCGGCACTGAAATTACAATCAAGCAAGCTGTATAATATTCAAATGCTATATAATATCTACGTGCTCCGTGTATAAAACATGCGTATTTTATCGTATATTTAGGAGACATCCTTCAATTGAATATTTGAATACAATATAATTTGTTTTCTTTAAGCGTTATGCTTAATTCAGTAGTATCCAAAATAGTCATTAAAATCTGAGGAAGTCAATGAAGTATGAGAAGCAGGTCATGTGAATAAAATTGAAACTGAAACTAGCTGCCGTACGAAAATTTGAGCATCTTGAATATATATCTCCAGAGCCTTGTTTTCAAGTTAGACTGCAGCATAAGTTTTGGAAACTTTTGATTTATACTTTGACAAAGACTGAAACTTAGAATAAAATTAAAACTTTTGAATTATGTTTTATAAATGTTGCACTACGAACAGGTGCCTCCTATAAAAAAAACACTGAAACGTCACATCTTTTCATCTTAGAATTTAAAACCCGGTGACAAAATGGTGGCTACAAGCACGACGGTTTTGAGATCGAATCCCACTTGAGAGAATAAAATAATATATTTAACAGCGTGAACGCGTGCACGCGCGCGCATATTTAATATATACTCGTACGTACATAAATACAAACAATTTTCATTAATCATTATAGTACAGTATTTACGAGTTAGATAAACAAAACGTTACGCATTAAATCATCAAGCAATCAACAATAGACTCGGTCCTCTATAAATGAATATAACAAACAGTATATTAAAACACACAGAGGACATAAAACGGCGCCACTCGTAATTACTATTGACTAGTTTACATAACATACGTGTAGTATATGTACTCACCCACTACATACATTAAATATGTGAAAAGTTAAAAACAAATGACTAATAATAGAAAATTACTATGTTTACGTATTTACGTGTTTTATAGAAAAACCTTTATGACATACATAATAATATGAATGACAACAATGTGTATGACAATAGTATTAATGCGTAAAGCTACTGACTCTTTAAGTGATACGTGAATGAAGTTTTAATTTTGCTTTATAAAAATTAAGGTTTTATATAATTGTCTAAATACAACTATTAATATTACTAACATATAAATATAGCAGGGTGGGCAGAGGGAACCTGGGAATCTAGTGTTAAGATACTCCGTTCCAGTTAAGAAATTTCCGTTCTCCATTTATCGCTAAATTCAGGAGTCATTATTTGTTGAGTGGCGGAATTCAACGACGCGCTTTATCTCATCACCGGAGCGAATATAAAATATTTTATTCCTCTGAGTGGGAATCGAACTCACAACAGTCCCATTTACAAGCTTACGCTTGAGCGTCCATATTCATTTAACAATATAGTGCAATAATATTATACAAATATTTGTACTCACTTGCTATAACCTTTGTAAACTGTAGCATAAGAACCCTCTCCTAGCTGCTCCAGCTTTATATACGCCTCGGACTTGCCGAACGGGGAGTCACCCTGTTGAAAAAAATACAAATAAATTAATAAACGAAACAGTTGATTATAAAATTAAAACTAAAACCTATACATATCTATTTTAACTAGGGATACGAGTGGACTAGGAACCCCTCATAGTTCTTTAAATATCCACATATGGGTAGATAAGAAAAAATCACATCACTACCCTGCCATGCTGTGTGCGGGATGCAGCGTGAAGCTGATGACGTCAATCTCGTTTTTACACGTGTAAAGTATATAAATATAAATGAATTTTCTATTTATGTATAAAGCTAATAAAAATAGAATACAGTACGTTAATATGATAATTATAAATCATTTTATTTTCCACATACATTTTTGTGGTGGGCAAAGGGTCTAGTTTTTTAGGTTCCGCAGTGCCCTGCATATAGAAGGGTTTAGGCAGAGGGAATCTAGTGTTGGGACACCCATCCCCCTTACCGCAGAATTTTCGAGACATTTAGTGTTGAGTGGCGAAACTTAAGATCGCGCTTTATCTTGTGTTACCAGAGACAAAGAAATGAAAATATTATTAAATTATAATTCATTCCCCCAATCATGGGAATCAAATCTACAACCGTCACGTCTAGACACACGCTTTTGCCAGTGTACTTTCAAGTTAAAAACACACTTAATACGTTCATAGGTTATTTTAATTATACAAAATAAATATTTAAATTAACAATATTAATTTTGCTTCTAACAATAAATAATGTTATTAACCGTTAGCGAAAATGTGACCTTTCGTGCCTATCGTACACCCATCAAGTGAACTTTGTTTTTTAATAAAATATATTGTAAAAGTCTATTTATTAAATTAATTTTACAATAAAAGGATTAATTTGATAAATGTGTACTTAACCGTATAATAAATTCATAATAATTTATTTTGCTACAATAACATATTTATATAAAGAGCTTACTCATTAAGCTTCGTATGTAAATTATGGCAAATTATAAGTACACACGCAATTTTTTATAATAATTTCAATAAAAATATATCGTCAAATATATTTTATTGTGTACTAGGTATATTTAAAAAAAAAGCTTTTCAGCGTTCTGCTCACGTTATGATCCAATATATAATTATATATATTATCACATTTACGATAAAATTAAGAATAAAGCGGCTTCACGCTTTTTCCCGCACAGCAGGTTAGCCAGATGGAACTTATGTATATAACCTGTTATATGTTTTCCAGATATTATAATTATGTTGAGTGGTGGAACTCCACGTTGTCTACCAAAGCGGGAAGATGAGAATAATTTATATATAATCACTAAGTGCAAACGACCCCTCGGAGAAGTAACCCACAACCATTGCATTTATAATCAGAAGGTGCCCCACTGTACCACAACGGCCTCAAAAATCTTAAAGAAACTAGAACATAAAGAAGAACTTAATAGTTCATTATGATTATAGAATAATCAGAGGGAGATTAAGACATGAAAAAAACGATAGGCTAAAACTTAAACAACTTAAAGAAACTTTCTTTTTAATTGCACGGCTCTTTTATTTTATATCGAAGCGAGATTAAAACTAAAAGAATTTGTGGTAAACATTTTCAACTTGCTTTATTACTTTTTAAGATTGTATTTGTTAGAGTAATAGTTCTAAACGAAAACAGACAGATTTTTACGAGAAAAATATCAATTTATTTAAAGATTTTTTTTATGAAGTCATGCTCTATCCCGCACACAGCAGGGTAGGCAAAGGGAACCAAATTTTAAGACACCCCATTCCCCATTTTGTTCAGAAATCTGGAGGCATTTGCTTGTTGAGTGACGGAACTCAACGCCGCGTTTTGCCTCGACACCAAAGCGAAGAAATGGTATCCACAACCTATCACGTTTACAACCACACTTTTAGCCCGTATTTATAGTTGACATACCTACCTAATATTAAACCTAATTTTATTCAAGTTGTTTTTCCCCAAGAAAAAGAAAAATCCGTTTCAGTTTCTTATTCGTCCTTCAGAGAACAATAAATATCAATCAATAGGCAGTATATTTCGAGAGCACAAAGAGAGAAAATGTAAAGGCGCACAGTCCGTGCGGAACGTAGCGGCACTTTATTATCGTGCGGTGTATCTGCCACGGCAGTTGTTTATAACGATTAGCGTCTAATGTGAAGTATTCTGAAGCGTAGTGGACTTCAGTGCATAATATGTTTCTTTAAAGTGTGATATATATATAACTAGCTACCCGCCCGCGGCTTCGCCTGCGTGAACTACGTTATTATTAATTTCTGTCTCCATGAGTACCTACCTCCTATAAGTGACGTCCAAGCAAAATTTGAGACTCCTAGCATTTGTAGTAATGAAGTTTCATACAAACTTTCAACCCCAAAAACAACCCCTTAGAAGTCGAATATTGCAAATTCCTGTCTTAGCGAGCACCTACGTCCTGTAAATAACTCCTATGCAAAATTTGAGATTCCTAGCACTTGTAGTTTCTGAGATTTCATTATGATTGAGTGACCTTTCGATTTTATATATATAGATAAATAAAAATTTACATTTGTAATTCAATAATTTAAATTGAATAATCCTTAAAAAAAAATCCCACATAACTATATTTAGTTTCAAAATTGTGAGCAAAAGGTATAACCCAATACAAAGCTAAAAACATAATAACATAATCTTGTATTACAGATTTTTGTTGCATTTTTGTATTTACAAATAGACTAAATAGTATCGGGCGCATCGTTTCTGCTATTCTGTTGCCTGAATGGTTAGTATATCTCATCCAAAATCAATTTTGTGTATGAAATCGAAATCAATATAACACTACGGAAGGTTCGTTTATGTAAATAGCTTAGCTGAACAACGATCATATAGGAACAACAAAGAAATTTTTAACAGAACCTTTTTTTATTTTAAGATATACGTGCCACGGAAACCTCATGAATACAAATTTCCTTAAAATCCATTAACAATAGAATTTAATTCACGACAAAATATACTTCAGCCCGCTTAGCGTTATCTCCTACCATTATTTAAGTCCCGCTTACACCGTTTCGCTTTCTTCCAGCGCCTGTCTAAATATTTGACTTAACTAATGTGATACGGTTTGTTAGAGCAGTCGGCATGCGGGCTCAGGCGCTGTGTGTAGAAATAGCTATTCCGTTACATTTTTCTTTTCAGCTTCACGCTGTATCCCGCATGTAGCAGGATAGGCGAGAGAGCCTGGTGTTAAGAATCGCCGCTACCCACTTTCCGCTGAATTCTGGAGCCATTGCGTGTTGAGTGGCGGAACTCAACGCCGTACTTTGCGTTGACGACACCAGAGCGAAGAAATATTAAACATATAATTTCCTCGAGTGGAAATCCAACCCATAACATGTCGCGTTTACATTGCCATGCTTGTGCCGACAACTGGCCTGAACCTCTGATTAGGGAAAAGATTTAGATATGCATACACAAAAGCATCTAAAAACGATACAAATGAAAAGTACCTACATGTTATTCACATCATGTTTTATGTGTAGTCAAATACAGTTTCAATATAAGCTATCTACTATTTCGATCAAACTAATCGAAATGGGAACGACTTTATTGAAAGTTCTCTACAGTATAAGTTACTATTTGTATTGGAAACAGCTATCTAGGATACTCGCAAAATTAAGGTTAAAAATTTTAATAAGTATTAAACTTTACATTTATATGGGCAGACTGGTTGCATATTGGAATAGCTAAGAAATTTGCACGATCAACAAATTGCATTCAATATAAACATTAAGACCTGTCGTGGCGCACAAGCGTGTAAACGCTGTGGGTTCGATTCCCACTCGCGGAAATGAAATTTTTATTATTTTCATTTTTTCGCTCCAGTGTCGAGTCAAAGGTGCAGCGTTAAGTTCCGCCACTCAACACGCAATGCCTCGTAATGGTATTCAGCGTAAAGCGGAAAAAAATAAGCAAACACATAAAAAAGTGATATTAAACATTAGCACATAATGCATAATGACAACATTTGTGTGTTTCACTTGCGACGCGTAACTGCTTTGGAACAATATATTTCTTTGTGTAAATACAGTTTATGTGTTTTTAATAAGACAGTTCGTACCTTATAAGGATTTTGTATGCTAAAGTTACGTCGCGGGTTTCCTTTATATGCTAATTTCTTTGAAAACTTTAAAATTACTGCTTTAACTTTTACCTAAATCAAATACTAAGATAAAGATTTAATTTATGTTCACGTTTCACTCTTCGGAATACAAAGATTTTCACTGAAGGATCTCATGTCAGATCATTTTAACTTACACGATGAACAGAAAAAAAATGAAAGGCACACTTTTATGATCTTAAATATCACTGTGCATCGATCAAAGTTAGACGCTGTTTCTTTTTGTATTCATTCTCATTGCTACGCCGAGCGCACAGAGGCATCATTATTCCTATACCCTCACGGGACCTTTACGAGTGACCGCCCCGGTTCGTGGCTTGCTAAATGATCCACGAACATCTTGGCAGATTTATAAGGCGCAAAAATAAAAATATTACGAGATCATAGAAATGAATCATAAAACGTAAGAGATTTTCGTAACGTAGTAAACTCTTAATATACAGATTACTCACCCCAAAGGCACTAAACCGCTTGGTGCGTCTGTTTGAGTGGTCGTGCGGTCCAAGGAACGCCTCAGACTTGGGCCTAGGAGGTCGTTTCGGCCTCATCACCACCCTTGCGTCCTCCCTCGCTCCCTCGTCTAAAAGCTTCGAATCTGAAGAGACTGACAGCTGTCTCCTGACACGGTACTCCCCGTTGCCGGCACCACCACTCCACTCTGGAACAATATTGAATATGATCTACTTTGCTTAAATATATTCAGTAATAGCTTTCCCAAGGCGCAGAAGCACTTAGGAATATTAAAGTCTCTCAAGACATAGACTATACGTATTTTAACCAAATCAGTTTAGTTAGATTTTTTATGTTATACATTTTCGTATACATACTATAGGTACCTTATACCTGAACAAAACAATAAATATCAAGTACTACAATTAAGAAATTAAATTAAATCAAAAGAGATGGAAAACGTAGTGATAAATGTAGAAGCAATATATCTAAAAGCACCAATCGAAGTTGTGGTATAAATCTCTTTTATCGATGTCTAGATCAACGGCAACAAAAAGAGTAGCTAAGCGATTATAGCCAAAGTTACTTTGCTAGAGCATCGTCAATATTTTCGCACTGAAGAGCACTCCTTTAACGCTCGCTCGCCGTAAACACGGGACGCATAAATCATAGAAATCGGTTGTA
>JAEBDU010009962.1:0-15702 GCA_016802625.1 Heliconius numata | reverse complement strand
CTAACTATGTAGGTGATTATGCTTTATTCTAGAATTGTAATTTGAAAATAATATACATACCAAATCCACAGATTTGTTTTCACAGAAAACATTGTAGTTTTACTGGTCAAAAGTGTGTTTCGTTGTAATGCTACTTCTAGACCGTTAAACCTACAGCTCTGAAATTTTACAGGAACATTGAGGACGACACGGTGATCCCAACGAAACGAAAAGTAGTTTGGTGATAATTGTAATTGCTTTTTTTAGTAAATAGTCAAAATGTGTCTCATAGAGTTAAGCTGTGGAACGTTTCGAAATTCACGCGCACAGATTGTACGTTGACTAACCTAACCCAGCGCGTGCGGGAGAAACAGAAAAATTCACTAAATTTAGCGAGACGTAGCATCACTCAGCTCCACCCACCAAAATGCATTTTATTTTAAACTATTGTACGGTATTTCTTTATTTAAATAATAGCTTAATAGCTATGTTCAATTTTTTTTAAAATATGTACCTTGTCAGCCTTAATATTTTAAAAATTTAGCATTGGTTTAGTGTGTCACTTGTAAATGTCACTAATATTAACGTCAAATTTAAAATTAACATTAAATTATATTAATTCTGATATAAAAATAATAAGAATAAACACATGTCGAAAACAAAAATAAAAAATAAATTTAGGGATGTATCTTATGGCTTACAAAAATTCAGAGATTTTCTCCTCGGAAGAAAGCACACTTTACACGGTCGCTTTCCACCTATGATGGCTTCTCGTACTTTACCACCACCGGATGTTCCACGAGGTCCTGATGCAACGTATTCAAATAAATATTATTTTCAAAGAAATGCTTTCAATTCAGTTAACCCTCCAGTAGTAGCGCCAGTGGCAGAAGGGCCGCCGTTAATGAAAAATAAAACAAAACCGGGTGCACCTCGTGAAACATTGCCGCCTAATGCTGTAAGTTTCTGTAATTTTCCTGTAGATATTAGATATTGTTATTTGCTGTTATTTCAATTTCACGCTGCATTCCGCACATAGGAGGGTAGGCAGAGGAAGCCCATTGTTAAGACACTCCGTTCCTCACTTTCTGCCGAATTTTGCAAGTATTGCATATGAGTGGCGGATCTCGACGCTGCGCTTTGCCTCGACACCAGGGCGAAGACGTAAAAATATAAAATAAATATTTTTATTAATTACATGTCAACACATAGCTATTTTCTCAAGAAAAATTGTTTTCAATATCACTTGTGTTGCCATTATCAGAAGATAAGAAGCAACTAGTGATTTCTTTTCTTCGTTTTTTTTAAATGTACCGAATAAAATAATTCTTCGATATATAGATTGACTTTATTAACTTGTCTATGGACTTCATTACAGATAATTAATTAACTTATTATCTAATACACATTAAATATGTTTGTGTTTTTGTTTGTAGATTTGTTTCAATTTTGCTCCAACCCCCGGTCCAGCTTGGTGGTGGGATGGACATTGTTATTATGAAGAAGTAAAGGAACCTCCACCGCCGATAGCGCCCAAACAAGAAGACGACCTATGTCCGAAGCCTGAACAGAAATGAAGTTATTATTAAAGCAATTATCTTTTTTATTACGTTATGTTTATTTTGTACATAGAAGATTTATGTCTATATTTATGAATTAATTTGGATATTAAAAACAAAGAACATATCGTCGGCTTAGAGTGTAAACCAGCTAACAGCTGTTAAGCAAATTATCAGACGAGACAAAAAATGTTCTTAAAAAACGATGAGTAATGTATTATCATAATTGCCAATTTTATATGTTTTTTAGGGTTCTGAGCATCAAAAGAAAAAAATACGGAACCCTTATAGGCACTTACATTAAGATCTAGTTTATGTATCATCAAAATTTTAAAACTCTTTTCTTATTAAAATTTTAAACTTTTTTCTCATTAAAATTTTTAAAAAGAAGCCACCATGGCGTAGTGGCAAAACGTGTGATTGTAAACGCAACTGCTGTGGCTTCGAATCCCATACGGAGGAATGAATCTTATTCATTTCCTTGCTGTATTATAAAACCTAACCACCACTCATTGCGCAATGTCTCGAAACTTTGGGTAATTGAGTAACGGAGTGTCTTACCATTAGGTTCCCTCTAGGTACATTATGCGCGATTCAGCGAGGAACTAAAAAAATAGCTATATTCAATAAGTTGGTAACACAATTGCTTATACTATTGTATGCTTCGCATGTTTTATTCATATTCCTTCACGTGGTCGTTGTGTCAAGGAAAATTGGGTAAGACAAACTCAGACATACACTTGAATTATTTATTAAGTAAGTTTTCGTCATAAATTGGAATATCATTTGGGGGATATGTTCTCTTGAGATAACTATTTGTTAAAAATTGTTATTTTAGACTAATGAAAAGATTTCCAATTAATTATACATAAAGAAAGGTGTTTAAGTTTATATAGGTACTAAAACGTTTAAACATCTTTCTTCAACGTAGCACTTATTGGAATACCATTAGAGGGATAAATTCCCTTGAGATAACTATTTGTTAAAAAATATGATTTTAGACTAATAAAAAGATTACAATTAATTATACATAAAGAAAGGTGTTTAAGTTTATATAGGTACTAAAACGTTTAAACATCTTTCTCAACGTAGCACTTATTGTGCTGTAGATCAGACTAGTCTACCTACAACGCTTATGGCTAGTGATTAGGGTTAATCTGAAGTCTCTATAATATCCACCTATTACCGCGCGGTCCGTGCAACTCTCGTCAGCGCATGAGCGAGAACGGCCCAGTCGGTTAGTACCTCCGGAAACACTGTCGCCGACAAACGTATCGGGAACCACTCGAGCGGCTGAAAATCAGTTATGACTGATTCCTTTGAATTCCCGCCAAGGCTCTAATTCTGGCCAGATCCAAAAATATTCCAAAACCCATAATTCAACCAATGGTGTGTAAACAAAACGTTTAAACTCTTGTGACGCCTGCGTTTTATCGCCGTCGTGAATAGAACCACCTGTGTGACTTTTTTACTACATAGTAAATCTATCAAAATGAGAGAGGACTCAGAGACGGCTGTTCTGAATGAAAGAATAGAGGAGTTCAAGAGTGACCCAGAAAAGTTGCGTCAGGCCTCAGAGTTCGTGGATGAGCTGATACAGCAGGCAAAAAAAGAGGCTGAGTTAAAACTGAAAGAGAAAGAGAAAAGCAAATTTGTAAGTATTCATGTATATTTATGCCGGTAAGGAAACAATATGTGGATGTGATAGGGCGGTAAGTGTTATTATAGGAGTAGAGCTGCTATAGAGTGCAAAATAGCTTCTTCGATAGCATCTGCTACTGCTGTCATCTTAAATTATCTTCAACACAGTATCGGAACACCTTGCATGCTTATCACATTTTTTGAATTTTCTACGACTATAGTAATTGGAAGGACATTTTTTTGAGTTGTTTTAAACTATTATTAATAAATAATATGATTTTTTCTAAACAGATTTTCTGCTTTTTCCGAGCACTTCATCTTTCAACCTAGCGTATGATAATTTTTATCTTTATTTTCACACTCGATAAACAATATTTAGTTAAGCAGGCAAATTTGATATTTACGAGATTAGTGACCAATTGGCTTACGCTTATCTGATAAGGCTATTTTTCAAATATGAAGGTATGGTCTTCCTATACATATATATATGCGACAGATAGACGTTTGATCGATATTTCAGGCTTCACTTTACATTTTAGGGCTTTGATTGACCTATATAAAGTAACTATGCCATGTTAAATAAACGTTATAATTCTATAGTTATCGAACTAGTAAATGCGTGAACTATTTAACCTCGTTAATTTGGGCTTGTATAATTAAAGTGGATGTAATTGAAATAATTTAACGTTTAATATTAACTTTTATATTAATACTAGAGACTCAAACGCGGCTTTGCTAGCTTAAACTTATTTTTATAGTATTTTATTGCCAAAGATTTTTTCTTTTTTCGAATATATATTTTGAAATTTAAAGTATCCTATGTCCTTTTTAATACCTCTAGTAATATGTGTGCAAAGTTTTATGATGATCGGTTGAGTACTTTTGTAAATAAATTTATCCCGCACACAGTAGGGTAGGCAGAGGGAACTTAGTGTTAACACACTTCGTTCCCCACTTTCCGGCATATTTTTCGAGGCATTGCGTGTTTAGTGGTGGAACCCAATAACGGATTTTCACCTTGGTGCCAGTGCGAAGAAATGAAAATATTATTAAATTAAAGGAGATCGAACCCACAACCATCGCACCACTGCGTCACTACGGCCTCAAAATGTGTTGATATAGCATTGTCATTACGTTCTATTAGAATATAACAATCGAGTACGATGCCAGATAAATTTTAATTAAATAATTTATCGATCTTTCTAAGCTTAGTCTAAAGCTTATAAACTCATAAAATACTCATAAGCCAAGGAGCTTAAATTGTTGCGAACATTATAGTTATTACGGTCCATTTATTACTTTCTTTAATGTATTTTTTTAATGAAAGCTTTTTTTTCGCTTCATGCTGTATTTCACGTATAGTAGAGTAGGCAGAGGGAACCTGGGAACCTAGGGTTCTAACTGTAAGTAATATATGAGTACATTAGAAGACTGTGGGTCCGGTTTAATTATATTTAAAAACCATATCGTTTCTACTTCTTGTTTTGGTGTAACTGTGTAAGTTTGGGTTCAGCCTTCGTATAAATTTCATCAGGGTGGATATCGAACCCACAACAAATACTGTCTTAGTTCCACTGCGCTAAGATAAACAATATTACCAACAGTTATATAGTAGGTAGTGTAGGGCAGTTGTGGTGCACAAGTGTGCGACTGTATGCGACTGGTTGGGGGTTCGATCCCCACTCGAAGAAATGAAGTATTTATTTAAATGTATATTTTCATTTCTTCCCTCTAGTGTCCAGAGAAAGCGCGGCATTGAGTTCCGCCACTCAACACACAATTCCACCAGAATTTGACAGAAAGTAGAGAACGGAGTGTCTTAACACTAGATAGTAACCTAGTGTGTGATGCAACGTGAAGCTAATTTATACACATTTTACAGCAAATACCAAAAAAAGCACTTGTATTTAGCGATAAGTTGATTAATCACTGAAGCGAACTTTCCTTAATACCCTCGACAAGATGTAATTACACCAAATCTCTCGAGGATCTATTGGATCCCTTTCCTGTTGCGGTCGACGACAACTTGTTATGTCAGATTTGGGGATCAAATATACAGGATGTTTGTTTTTCTTTTATGTCATAAGTTTTATAGAGATTTCTTTTTCATAATCGTTCATTAATTGTAACAAATTACTAATTGGACTTGGAGGATTGGATTAATTAATTAAGAATTGGAGGAATTATAATAATTGGACTTTTTTTTGCAAAATAAATATATGTCAACGTATGCGAAAAGAAAGTTTTAAAAACTGTCATTTCTTGGACCAAATAAGCGATATATATTGAAAACATTTGAAATACAGTTTATCTTATTCTCATTATTTGCAATGCAAGAACTAAAAATATTAATATATTTATATATAGTTGTATTTTATATTATGTTTAAATTATTGTACAATTAAACTCTAAAACATTAGTTACAGTCTGCGTAGTGATAATTAAACAACTGATAAGCGTGACGACTTTCACTAACAAGAAGAAAAAAAAACCTTTTTTAATAGGTCAACCAATAGAGTTAAAAAAAAAATGCTTTAGAATATATTAGTTTCATTTTCATCCATTTAGTGTTAAATAGAAGACAGATATTTTATTGCTTGCATAATTTGATTCTGATACATCCTGATTTATCACTAGACATCTAGGTAATTTCATAATTTCTATTTAAATTTGCTGATTCAATACTACAATCTTAGACATGAGGATTAAATTTAGAACCTACAATTTCTACTTTAAATGTAAAAGCTAGAAGATAATAGATGTAAAGTATTGCCAGTTGTGGCGTAGTGGCACAAGGTGTGCTTGTAAACGCGACTGGTTGTGGGTTCGATCCCCACTCGAGAAAGGAAATATTTATTTAAATATTTTATTTTCATTTCTTCGTTCTGGTGGTATTAAGACCAGGTTCCCTTTGCCTACCATGCTGTGTACAGCGGGTGGGAACAGCGTGAAGCTGAATAAGTAATAAAATACACACAAAATCAATTATTGTCTTAAAAATAAACATTTTTGTACAAAAATTTTAAATAAAAAAATAAAACACTAAAAATGTATATACAAACTAACAAAAAAACAACAAGTAGCGTCACTCCATTTGTTTCTTGTAATTATGAATTGCCGGCTTTGCGTATTCGTATTGAGAGAGTTTATTTAGTACGATGACGCCGTAGAAGCTGATTTTCATTTGCATATTCTTTGTTGCAGGAATCCCAAGACGCGGGCGTCGGTGAGTATTTTAAAACAATGTGTTTTTACATTCGAAGCCTAAAGCTTTGCTTCTTTAATATTTTTTAAATATAAGTTTTTTTAAAAATTATACAGATTTCTCTATTTATATATGTATGTATATTGCTTTGTAAATACAAGAATATATATTTGAATATAATTTGGTCTAAAAAAAATTTGTTTTAATAACATACAATATCGTCCTTGGTATAACCATATATGGTCATCTTCCACTAGGGACTAAAAGATGTCCATATTAGTAATAGGTTTAATTTACACAATTATATAGGTAGGTATAGCCTATATTGAAAAAATGCAAAGTGTAGATAGTGTTTTTAATCGTAGGGTGAATAATTACTAGGTCTTTTATCCCATTCTTTACTAAGTCTTTTATTCCATTCCCATATCTTTAGATCCATTACTAGGTCTTTCTATTACCTATAAGAGGAATATATAAGAAAATAAAAAATATAATAAAATGTAAAAAAATCTCTGTAAATTAAAAAAATATTTCTAGTAAATCTTTTCACAGTACAATAAGTAATACGAAAATAATGACGGAAATTATTCATACAAAAGACGAATTGCGAGTAATTTCCCATTGAACAACGTTGTAGGCAGTAAATTACTCGTATACTAAACTAAGCCCACATTAGCGATGTTCGTACGCCCCAGTAGACTTCTCTGATCTCATATTGTGAAGATCTAAAGGTAGTTTGTTTCTTTTAACTCGGTATATTTTGTTATATTTTCTATATAGTATATATATAGTAGTATATAGTAATAAATAAAATTGATGTTTTAAATTTAAAGTGGAAATCCTTAAATAAGGTATGATTTCAGTCGTAGCGTGAGGCACAAGAGTATGACTGAAAACGTTACTGGTTATAGATTCGATTTTCTATTGAGGAAATGAAATATTTGAATGCTTTAATTTCTTCGTTCTGATGTCGGGGCAAAAGCGCGGCAAAATTGAGTGCTGCTAGTCAACACGCAATGCATTCAGAATTTGGCGGAAAGTAGAGAGCGGAGTGTCTCTATATTACGCTCTGTCTGCCCCAGCGTGAAGATGAAAAGAAATTATATATGCACCTTTGTAATAGACGTGGATTTAGTTTAATCTACTATGATGATCATTAATTAAATACCAATTTTAAACCATATTACAATAAACTTTAGGTAAAATTTGAAATTCTAATCGCTCTAAGGGATTTTAATATATAAACCAAATTAAGTACCGTTTGAATGGGTACATAAAGTTTAAAATATTATTGATTTTAAAGTAGTTCCAAATGGTGTTTTTAGCTTTACGCGTTTTCCCGCATATGGCAGGGTAAGCAGAGGGAACCTTCCCGTCGAACTTTCGAGACATTGTATTTTGAGTGATCGAACTCAACACAATGACAAATATTAAATAGTTCATTACTTGCGAACGGGAATCGAACTCACGACCGTAGACTTTACTACCACACGCTTGTGCCACTACGCCACCACGGTGCTAATGGTTGATCTAATATAATAGGTTGCTGAATAGGTCAAAAATATATGCGTGTTACTTTTTTTTTATAACTTTTTATTCTTAATCAACTTTGTTAATATAATTAAATTACAATTGTACTGTAATAATATTTCAAATTAACTTTATAATAAAAGCTTTTAAAATGGGCGTAGTATAGGCGTGTATCTACCTACTATCAGAAAATATTTTTATTGAAAATGTGGGCGTTACCCTTATTTCATTGAACACTTCGTTCAACGTAAAAACGCTTACTAGAATTTAATTTTCTATACAAATATATATTATTAAATATATTATCATAAAGGCCTATTTATAGAGAAATTTCTATTTAAAGAGCTTTTCGTACGCACGAATGGATTCCACGTGTTGCGTACTACTTAGTAAATACAATGTTTAGATATGAAGTTATATTATTTTTATAATTATAAAATGTCAGTAAAGTGTAGTTTATATTAGTTTTCTAATAATTATATGGGGTTTATCATATATCAGTTGTATGGGTATGTGAGCGGAAATTGTTCTAGACGGAAGTCTAGACTTTAGATGCTTCTTAACGCTCTTCGAGATAGCTTTTATATTTATTACTCTCATCTCATTTTCATTTCATAAATTTGTCGATGACATTTTAGATTCATTGCTTTAAGTATTTATTTGAATATCGATTCATAATCAAATATAATGATATCAATTAATATAATTAATTTTATAGACTTATGAATTTAAGCTATTGTACGATACGAAAAGTATTAAGCTATATTGACGAAAAATCGCGAGAGAGAGAGAAAAGAAACCGTTTTTTTCCTACAAATATCTGCTAAACCAGTGTAGTATAGACTGAAGTATCTCATCTATAGACCACCGTTGACCCATCAATCGAGTTAAATCTATAATAGACATGTTTCTAACAAAATACATAATTTTTATACACAGAAGAAATGTCTAAAAGAGTATATCAATTAGGGATTTAGAATGTGGTCTGGCTGACTGGTACTATAATACCATATAATCCTCCTTTATGAACATAGAACATTCTCTTTGACTTGGTTAATCGTACGAAGTATGTATATTACGTGATATCAAGTCAACGATATCACAGATTAAATAATTTGACACGCCATACTCAAAGAAAGTCTGGTTATTAATTAATTAGAAACCGGCCCAATAATTTTATTTTATGGACTAGCACACAAATACCTACTTATAGTTCTATTAAATACTTTGCGTATTTTAGAAGCTTTTGCGAGGAAATCTCTAGCATATATTATATTAGGCTCTAAAAATATTTAATTTCATTTTAAGTCTAGTTTTAGGAAATTGCATATTAACGCGATAATTTTATAATAGCATTCACATTGCCGTTTGATGTTAGGCGATAGCTAAAGTACCGATACATCAAAGAAATTAATGCGAGAATGATTCTTTGAAGTGGAAGCCCACGAATCTCTTTTTTTCTTCTTCGTTCGATAATGATAAAGTATATTCATATAATAAAAAAATACACTCATCAACTACATATACATATATAGAGTAGCACCGAAAAATTCAATAGTGCTTTAAATTCAAGCATTATTGTCGTTTTCGGTATAGTGGCTCAAGTGTGTGACTTTAACGCGAGAGGTATAGGTTCGATCTCCACTTGTGGGAATGAATTACTATTTGCTAGCACTAAGCCACAAGCCCGGTGTTTAGTTTCCCTATTCAACGCGCATGTCATATTCATATTTCGTTTTATTTTATTTATGGTGAAAAAACAACATAATATAATACAAAATACAAAACCGAGCGATATAATTTCCGTCACGAACAAAGACGTAATCATTTTCATTATACAATTTTCTTTTTATTTCATTTTCCTTGAATGTATTTTCACAATTAAATATAAAGTTATATAACATCTTCATGATGTATAAGATACTCTGTTCCCCATTTTTCGCCAGCTTTTCTTTTTGCTTTTTTTGGCTTAGTGCTAGAGCGAATAAAACATTCCCCCCAGTGGAGTTCAAACCCACAATCATCGCGTTATAGTCACACACTTCTACCCCTGGGCCGCGACGGCGCCTTCTACTTTTTAGTATTATTTAACAATACAAAAAAATATCAAACTTCAGCTAATAAGTTATACAAATAAGTTTAATATTAGTACCAACATGTGAATTTCATCTTCCTTTCAAATAAATATAACAAATATTTTCCACAATCTTATCAGGTAAAATCTTCTAGGTACGCTCTTGACGGGAGAGTAAATAAATGACAAGGTCATATCTCAACAAAACATAGATAATATTATGTTATTAATATGTGAAACGGTTATGTAAATAACACGTTATTATTAGAGTTCGTTTGTACAAAGTTGTACATATATTTTGTAATTAATAATTATATAGGAAATTTACATGGTAGAGGTCGTCATGGCGCAGTGGGACAGGGTTCGATTACCCGTTTTGGTACAACAGTGCGTGGCTCTAGATCCCACAGCACGTAATATCTAAAAATTGAACAAAAAGTGGAGAAAGAAGTATTTTGAAAATTCTCTCTGCCCACCCTACATCAGTAGATAAGTCCATATCGTACACGTAGTAGACTAGAGAACATTTGAAATAATATAATATAACGTTTTCATATAAATGAAGCAAATGATACACGGTATCTTATTATAATGAAAAAATGTTTCTTTTTCTTCAAAGAAACTAAAGGAAATGAGAGAATCGTACAAAAGGGAAGTTCAATAAAATCATTTGGACTGGAAAAGGATAAATAATAGTAATCTTTCATTACAGCATATCTTGATTCTTGATAAATTTATTATGCTTAGTGGATTAAAATTAATTTATGAATAGTTATTTAATTTAATTTATTTAATTATTTAATAAAAAAATATTTTAAAATGTACTTAAACTATTATAGACAACTATTTATTTCTATAAACATTATAAAATCTGATTTGTTTTTATTCATTCATTTATCGACAAATATTAATGGCTATTGGAGCTTCTTTTTCTATTTTTGCCCAATACAAAGTTATAGCAATTTAAAGATTTTGAAATTTATTTAATTATTGTAGCTCGTAAGTTTTTTTTTGAGCTTTGTAAATATTTTTTAAAAATGTAATTAAAATATGCTACTTTCTTAAGATGCCGATTACTGGTGCCATTACCCTATTTAAATTTAAAAGCTTTTAAGATATGACAATTAATTTGTCTAATGGAAGCCTTTTCCTCCCAAACTTTTACAGGCGTCATAATTAATTCTAATAATCTCAGTTAATTTTAGTAGGGAATATGTATTTTATAATCATTTCTTAAAGCTTCATACAAATTATTTAAAAAAAATGAAATTATATACGCTTGTAAATATAAGCTTCCTTAAACCAGCTTCACGCTTCAAGCTCATTTGACAAAACTTATCCTTGAGAAAAATAGAGCAGAAATTACTTTATGTTTACGTTTATTTCATTATAAGCCTATTATTGCTTAAAACAACATCTATTTAAAGCATTACAAAATAATCTACAGTTTTTCTAAGTTATACCTGCTTGCATTTTTCATATTGTCTCTTCTATGGAAAATAGCAAATCTCATATAACTTCAAAATAAAATAATTGACTGAATGGGATTATCCTCTATATGCTAATATGTTATCAAACTAAAGACAAACTAATTTATCTAGACTCAATTAACATATTAATAAGTTTATGTCGCTTGAGAATATTGACTTGGGACTTTTTAATATGAAAAATAAAAAAAAATTATGCGCTATATCCCGCATATATCAGGATAGGCTTCTGCCTGTTTTACGCTTCAATTAATTCACTAGTTCATTTTATTACTTCGATAGATTATATTGCTAAAATATTATTATAGCAGTTGTATTGACTGGTTTCTAAAATAAAAAGGAAAAAGTGTACCTTTTGGTTATTCAGAATTACGACCGCTCGTCGGTAGAAACTAAATTAAACTTAAAGAGCACTCAGGTCCGTCCAGGTCCATCTGCAACAACTTTTATCTAGTTTAAGAACCTTGATAAGCTTCTTCGGTGGAATGAAATTATCTTGTCCAATAGGTACCGAGATCTCCATCACCCTCAAGGCCGAGTTGAAATGTGATTTTATTTTATTTTACATTTTTACTTGAAGAAATAGGGTTTTTTCCGGTTCATGCTACTTCTCGCTTGTAACAGAGGCCTACAAGCCTATTGTTAAGACACTCCATTCCCCACTTTTCGCCGAATTCTGGAGGCATTACGTATTGAATGCCGCAACTTAATGCCAAGAAATGAAAATAGTGAATATTTCCTTTCCTCAATTAGAAATCGAACCCACAACTTCTCCCGTTTACAATCTCTCGCCACAAGAAATACATGTGATAATAAATTCATGAGATGGGATAAAACGCTCAGGCTTACTCAGATATGCGAATGGTCTAGCCGAGTGCGGTGAACGTCCAGCAGCAGGGGACCCCGCCTTGCGGTCGACGACACCTGTGCTCGAGGCTCGAGGTGCTTGCGTCTTAGGGACTCTAGCCACCCTCTTTACTGGGGAGCAAATGGGGTATAATGTCGTTATAAATGCATAAAGACATAAGACAGTAGAGTCATATAAATCTAGTAACGAGTAACGAATAACGACACTAAAAGTTTTTCCTTTCTAAACAAAGTACTTGATGTTATTTTAAATTAACCGTTTAGAAAATAAATAGGTATTGTATTGTGAGGATAGGACAATTTCCTTTAATTTTTGTTTTATATTTAGTCCTCAAATACGTATTTTCATTTATGATTCAATAAGATTTTTAAAAGGAACATTTATATGTATATACATATATAAGAATAATAATAACATTATCATTAAAAATTACTTGCAAAATTGCTTTTACTACTTTTCAATACAAGAATGGCTTAGACCAGGGGTTCCCAACCTGTGCGCCGCGGCGCCCTAGTGCGCCGTAGAAAGTAAATAGGGGCGCCGTGAGTTGGTTCCTAAATCTGAAATCGGAAATCTCGATATCTTTGAGAAACTGTGAGAGCAAGCTCAACCGTCACATTGAATTGACTAAGAAGACTTGTCTGTCGTACTTTATTATTCTTATGTCTTAATTGTTATTTTCTCAATTTCATATTGTCGATGTTTTAATTTTTGATCCTATTTGGGTGTAGGTATCTATTTCAGTGGCGTAGCTAGGGGGGTGTGAGCGGGGCGGTCGCACTGGGCATCAAAGTCGATGATCACTTTGTTTTTTTTTAGAACTCATTTTATTAGAAGTCATCGTCGACGATTACGTTTTTTTTTTTTAGAACTCAACGCCGACGATCACTTTGTTTTTTTTTTAGAACTCATCAACCCCAAGCCGCACCAGGCAGCAAATACCCTAGCTACGCCACTGATCTATTTCTTTCGACTGTTTTTTTAATAGCGAACTAGCTTGGGTAGGGCGCCGTCAAAAAATACCAAACTTGTAACTGCGCCGCGGGCTGATAAAGGTTGGGAACCCCTGGCTTAGACACAATAATTATTTTCACGTTTTCATTACAGTCGTATTCGTATGAAGTTGGATGTAGAGTTCATTACTTTAGTTCCATTTTGTCACGTTCACACTGCTATGTGCACGTTTTTTGGAAATTATTCGTGGATTGTCATAATAATATTCATTTCTTTTGCTAAATATTTCAAGACTAAAGTTGTTTCGTAAGCTATATGTATTGTAGATATTTAATTAAAGCTATAGGGGATAAGAGTAGGGGTTAGGGTCCTACACTAATGTATCTTGGTGTTTTCGCACAATATTTTTACTTTTACTTTGTTTTTTTTACTTCACGCTGTATCCCGCATGTAGCGAGCGGGAACCTAGTGTTAAGACACTCAGTTCCCTATTTTCTGCCAAATTCTGGAGGCACTGCGTGATGGGTGGCGGAAGTCAACGCGTCTCTTTGTCTCTACACCAGAGCGAAGAACTGAAAATATTACATACCTCATTTCTTCGAGTGGGAATCGAATTCACAACCCGTCGCTTTTACAGTCTCAGGCCTGTGCCCCTGTACCACAACTGGCCTCCTTCATATACCTACATATGTATGCACATATAATACAGTACACAAATAAATTATTCTGACAAAGACAATCTCGAATGTCATCTTATCTATATCTATATATATAATAAAACTGTAAAGGGGGTAAAATCTGTACATTGAATATAAACTAAAAAAAACACTTCAGGGGGACTTAATACAACTAATAGAAGGTAAAAATATGATTTTTGGAATTCTTGTCTGTCTGTCTGTTGTGACTCTTTAACTCAAAAACTACTGAACAGATTTAAATGAAACTTCTTTTGTTGCATAGCTATTATTCTTCGCCTACATATAGGCTATAATTTATTTTGATAGTCCGAATACCTGATGTGAGACCCTAGCAGCCCGCCTGATCTATAAGAGATATCAATACAACGCTTTAGGAAAAGTTATTCAACGTGATGAGCATTTTCTGTTGACATAAAAAAAAATTGGATCCAATGTGGAACCCCAGTCACCCAGCTAAACTTTATAACATATAATTCGTCAGTCGTCGTAAAATAAATTATTCTACGTAATAAACATTTGTTTTGACGTTTACGTAATACCATAATTATTATTTAAAATGGTTCAACACCAAATGATATAAATCTAAGTAAATATTTTTAATAAATATACAGGGTGGAATTGTCAGCACCACTTTAAATGAAACCACAGTTTTAACTACTCTATAAAAGCCTAATAAAATTCGGAAAAAAAATAATTCCCAAAAATGAAAAAGTTATTTTTTCAAACAAAATAAATAATAAAATTATCGTTTTAAAATAAAACGCCATTTGTAAAGTATAACATAGGCACGCACACACTTACCTGTCAAAGCGGTAACGTCGCACACTTATGTGTGCGTCACACGAAATACAGGTATGGATAAAAATCGTGAAATGAAAAAAAAATCCTACGTCCCAACTGTTGAGGTACCTTAATTAATTTCTTAGGTGTGGGTTTGAAATATATTACCCTATATGCAGTTTCAATAAAAGAAGCGCTGCCTCTTCCACCCTGTATACAAATTAAATAAACTTTAAAAAGAAAATCCATAAATCGGTAACATATATGTGTATCACAGATAAAAAATATTACATTCTTATAATTTTGAGGCCCGTTATGGCGCAGTGGCACAAGCACGCGACTATACACACGACAGGTTCTGAGTTCGATTCCTACTTGAAGAAATGAAATATTTAATATTTTCATTACCTCACTCTGGAACGAGGCAAAAGTAATTTTATAATATCAAAACAATATTTTACTCCCAAGGTTTTACAGGCGTCATAATTAATTCTAATAATCTCAGTTAATATTAGTAGGAAATATGTATTTTAATTTTTTATTTTATGATTATTTCCTCAAATTACTTAACAAATACTTAATATCATACAAATTATTTAAAAAATTGAAATTACATACGCTTCCTTAAACCAGCTTCACGCTTCAAGCTCATTTGACAAAACTTATAGGAATCGATTAGAAAAATAGAGCAAAAATTACTTTAGGTTTACGTTCATTTCAATATTATTGCTTAAAACAACATATTTAAAGCATTACAAAATAATCTACAATTTTTCTAAATTATACATGTTTGCATTTTTCATATTGTGTCTTCTATGGAAAATAGCAAGTCTCATATAACTTCAAAATGAAATAATTGACTGAATTGGATTATCCTCTCGTTTTTTTTACTTCACGCTGTATCCCGCATGTAGCGAGCGGGAACCT
>JAEBDU010009961.1:0-17357 GCA_016802625.1 Heliconius numata | reverse complement strand
GTGCCTCACGCAGTGGCCGCGGTGGTGTCAGCCGCGGTGCCGGGACTGGCCGCGAGCGTCCGGACCCCTGGGCTAGCTCTGCTACTGCTGGCGTCAGCGGTGTCGCCGTTCCTATTCGCGCTGCGCTCACGTCGCGTACAGCGTGAAGCCCGAAGGCTACTACTACCAGAGAAGAGTGCGTGGGATCGAGCTTCAAGCGCGGCATCGTCCGCCGCAGCCGACGGTCAGCGCGCGCGTGCCGCATTAGATTTACTTAGAACTTTAACGCCCGGCGACGGAGGAGAGAGCGGAGAGATCAATTCAGGTCCCGGAAACGATTCCGAAACCGGGGTCTGCCGCAGCTCCTTCAGCTCCGGGGGCAGCACGCAACTGTCCTCCGCGTCAGAGGAGTGACACCTCGCCAGAGGCGTGCCCCCGAGGGTACGCTTTGCCTCTCGCTCTCGACCCACCGCTCTACTCATCTGTGATACTAGGTTAAGACGTACCGCGTCCGGCGCGACTGTTAGACTGATTTAGCGTAAGATAATTTATTACTGTGTCAATGTACCTTACCGCTGAGCGGACGATTTTTATTACCTGACTATAAATGTATGAAATAAAAATCTAATTGAAATTGTATTTGTATTTTTTGTTTTCCTTATCTTTTGAATATTTTGGGTTTTAATAATGAAATTTTAATATATTGGCAGAATAGAATAGTCAGATCTTTTGTTTAATATGTCTTGAATGATAATATCGAATGATCTCAAGGTTTTTAAAAAGTACAAAATGTGCAATTGCCATTAAAAACAAATCAAAATACACTTAAAGGTTGCATTTGAATGTCAGTTATTACAAATGCTATTGAAGAGACACTAATGTACAATTCTATTTCTTTTCTTTAAACTTAAAAAGAAAAATAAGATTTTTTCAAGTAGGTAACTATGTGTTGACAGAAATATAGGATAAAAGATTAAAGCTACCTTTGTCTTTGTAAAAAAAAAATATAAACGCTCACTAAGAATTTTGATAAAATAAAAACCTATATAAGTATTTTTCATGTCATTTTTTTTTTAAATGGAATTGCTTTCCTAAAGACATGGATTCAAATCTCGCTAACCTACCTTCATATTCTTATACGTTTTAAAAAAAAATTGTCTCCTATTAGGCATGGGCGTTATCGTTTTTTTTCGATAACGGTTATGTATCCGATATATGGTTTTCATAACGATATCAAAAACGGTTTTCAGATACCGATATTGATAATACAGTTTACAAACGTTAAATCATTTTTAACGATATAAAATGAAGGCAAATTGACATTAAACGCTGGTTGCGTTTTTTAAAAGTATTATGAATATAAAGTAAATCACCAAGTATACAGAGAGATGATAGACTTTACGCGATATTTTTAAGAAAAAAATTATGTCTATATACACTAATATATTTAAGCTATACACTAACACTAATTAACTTTAAACTATATAGAAATTGTTGTTAAAAAAAAGTATATACACACACTGAAATGCACAATTTTTAAGGAAACCTCGTCCGCAATACGTATCGCAAAGGACTAAATACAATACTAAACTATTTCTAAAATATTAAAAATTTGAAAATAAATTTCAAATAAGCATTTGTCACTTAAAAACAAACGTTTAGAATTTAAAAGTCGAATCCACTCAAGTGTGAAAATAATATGAATATTTTAACCAAATTTCAACCTTATTCCCATTATATAGAAGTTCTTTTTTGTAACGTAAAGTAATAATATCTTATAGATGCAAGTTATCGGATATTCGCTTCATTTCTTTTACACTCGTGAGAAACATATAGTTAGAAAGAGAGGTAGTTACTTAGTTCGTGTTATGCGAAGTTTTCGTTTTTACGTTTTCGGTGCGATAGTTGCTGTGTGTGATTTTAAGTTTTAATACGCATCTGATAGTTTTGATAAGTTTCTATGATAACGGTTTTTTAGAAACAGATATCGATATGGTATGGTTTCGGCATCGTATCGGTTACAAGTTACGTTTTGTTATATCGAACTCATCCCTATCTCCTATACGTAGACTTAATTTTAAAAATGTTAAAAAAAATAATGATATAACAATTAATATAAAAAAATGTTATGGTCGTCGAATCTGCAGGAGCTACTTGAAAGGCAGTTCAGCTGAGGAGCAGCCAGCGAGACACTACAGTTACCTATTCTGTTTATACTAACATAGGAATCTCACATTTTACATCTATAACCAAATAAGCTTCCCTTCACAAGCAATGTCTAAAAATTGGGTTCGATTTCCACTCGAGGAAATGAAACATTTAATATGAAAATAATGTCATTTTATATAAATCGAAATGAAAATTTCGATTTCGTCGAAGCAAAGCACGACGTTGAGTTGCACCACTCAATATTCAATGCCTTCAGAAATCGGCGACAACTTTAGAACGTAGTATCTTAATAGTAGGAACCCTGTGTCTACCGTGCTATAAGCGGGATACAGCGTGAAGCTAATAAAAAAAGAACATAGCGTTTGAAACGCGACAATAAACCACTGAAACTTGACAGGGATCGCGTGCTAAGTCTCAATGATAATTAATAACCTTAACCTTAAGTAATTATTGGTCGACCTGCCTGAACTCCCCGCGGGAAAATGTTGCCACAGATTTATATATAAACTAGTGGCGCGCCCGCGGCTTCGCCCGCTTGAACTATATGAATATTTATTAAATATATATATGAAATTATTTTCAGTCTTCAATAGAGAGATGCGTTAAGCAAGCTCATTTTGGGTGACGTTTTCTAACAACAAACTTTGCAAATCGTTGCTTAGCAACGGTCGCATAGCGACGGTTGTTATTAACATGGCGGAATAAATTGCATGTCAAATTAATAAGTATTTTAATATATTGTTATATATCGAAAATATTACAAATATGAGAAAAAAAAGTATCCTAAGTTCATCCCGAGACCCTCAAGTATCTCTATATGAGTATTTTATCACAATTGAATTAACGATTTGGCCCTGATTGCGTAAAAGACAGACAAACAGACAGAATTGCTATCGAATTTATAATATAGGTATACCATTTGTGGCGTAAGGGCATAAGTGTATGACTAAATGTGACAGGTTGTGAGTTCGATTTCCACTCAAGGAAAGGATATATTTAATTATTCATTTCTTCGCTTTGGTCTCTAATCTTGTCACTCAAAACAGAACGCTTCCAGGATTCAGCGGAAAGTGGGGAGCGGAATGTCTTAACACTAGGTTCCCTCAGCCTACTCTGCTACATACGAGAAAAAAGATATATATTTGTATGTACATAATTATCATATGTAAAGTAAATTAAACAGCTTACCCTCCACTAACTTGCTACTTGTTGCTGATAACAATCGAAAGTGGAAATATATCATAAATTTGTATGTTATTCTTATCTATGTAACAATAACCTTAAAAGTTGGTTACATTATATCTGATATGAAGTTCAAGAGCGTTCAAAGTCTAAGGTACTTTTATTTTTAATAAGCGGATCTTCTTTTAACAGATTTAAAATTATTAAACAGTCGTTGCGAAAATTGAGATTTTTTAAGTTTAGTAGTTTAGTTTTTTCCTCTGCACAACGGAGGTTCTCCCTCCATATCGGGCTTAAACGCTATAGCTGAAAAAAATATATAATGACGATATACTGGAAAATCAGCTACACGCTGTATCCCGCACACAGCAGGGTAGGCAGAGGGTTAACTGGGTGCTAAGATATTCCGTTCTTCATTTTCCAGAATTACAGAAAGAGTATTTACTCTAGTACTTTTGTAAAATAAAAAACGACTATCTTTAAAAAAAATCTGTAATATCTAGGTACATATATTAAATAATTAATTTTCCTCTTTCCTCCATAGTACATTTTTAAACATTAACTTATAAAATCGTGTCCACATCGTAGCACAGTGATTGACTATACATGTGATGGTGGCAAGTTCAATTTCCACATGAGGCAATGAATTATCTTCACTTCTTCAATCTGGTAAGACCAAGCGCGGCGTTGAGCTCCGCCTGTCTCATAATTTGGGTGGAAAATACAATTAAATAATAATATGATTATAAGGAGTTTGAAAGGCTCGTGGCGTCCCTGCACAAAGCGTCTATGTAAACACGACACAGGTTGTGAGTTCGATGCCCACTCGGGGAAATGAAATATTTAATGTTAATTTTTTTCATTCTGGTGTCAAAGGAAAGCACCATTCACCACCACCTTGATGCCCGCCACTCAATACACAATGCTACCAAAATTTGGTAGAAAATGGAGAAGAGAGTGTTAACACTATGTACCTAAAAAAAGGAATATGAAGGTTGACAAAAACCAAAGGCACTAAAATTAAGTATAGTATCACAGATACTTCCCTCGTATTACATAAATAGCCGTAGAACAATGAGCATTGTACTCGCGTCAGTGGTGGCTTTGTATCGCGATTGGCAACGGATAAGGTGAAAACTTTTATTTTATACCTACTCCTTATATATGTGATATTATAAGAAAAGTGTCTATTCATTAATAAAATAAAAATATGGTATTTATTTTATTTTCTGACGCCATTATAAAAATGTGTATAAGCTATGATCTTCATTTCTCTGTCATCTGGTAAAACCATTTCTTTTAGGGTTCGGCCTTCGGCATTGGGTTTTGCTTTTTCCCGTAGATACTTTAGATTTCGCTTTCATAATGTTTACGTTTAATAATTATAGGTAAATATATTAAAAATGTGTCAAAAATAATCAGTTTCATGCTATATCCCATACATAGCATGGTAGGCAGAGGGAACCTAGTGTAAAAATACTTAGTTCCCCATTTTCTGCTGATATTTTAAAATTTACTAAAATATAAAAATACTCAAATATCATTATTATTTAAATGTAAATTTCAAACATTAATCTTGTATTCGGAATTTACTTACACATTGTATTTATCACTTCTAATACATTTACTGAGAAAGATAAATTATTCTATTAGTTATCTTTTCACTCGAGCGTAACATTGAATTCGCTTTGCACACTTGTCTACCAAAATTCATATAAATCAATTGGCTATCACTCTATGATATACATGAATAAACTTCTTCTGTAGAGAGAACTTGGGAACCTAGTCTTAAGACACTGTTCCCATTAAAACACAGCCGATCCCCATTTTCTGCCTAATTCTAGGGGCATGGGGCCATGGCCATGGGTTCATGCCCTAGAATTAGGGGGGGCTTTTGCCCTGGTGCCAGATTGAAGAAATTAAAATATTGATAAATCATAATTCATTCCCTCGAGTGGGGATTGAACTCGCAACCGTCGCGCTGACAGACACAAATGCTAGAGCAATGAAACATCAAATTTCTTCAAATGAAAATCGAACCCCTAACCTATCACGTTATTACACACATGCTTGTTCCACTGCGCCACGAATGGCATCATAAACAACGCTAGTGCATTATCTCTAGTACTGGCAATGAGAATGTTTCAAGCTTTTAGCGAAACGTTTATCGGTATCTCACCCGGTAACTGTAGGGGATTGACAGGCGGTGGAGGACAATGGGCACTCTGCTGGTGAAGGAGAGAAATGTATACGTATAATGGAAGAGTGTTCGACTGTAAGCGAGATGGTATGTAGGTTCGATTTCCAATCTTGTGAATGATTTAAATATTTTATTTATTTTCTGGTAGACAAACTCTGTTACTTAAATGGGATGTCTTGAAAATTGGGCGGAAGTTGGAACGGAGTGTCTGAACACAAATTTTCTTCTTCTAGCTATGCGCTAAAAAGCGAGAATTTGAGAATTTAGTTTTTTGCAATGTAGATTTAATTTTTATTCGGTACCAAAAATTAAATACTATATTTAAAAAAAAGCTGTTTCACGTCTTGTAAATAAATAAATATATATATTTATATTTAATTATACATTGTAAGGATTAATATAAATGACATCGTTTATTATTCTTATTTCACAGAAATACTTCATACAGACAGTTGAATAACCTAACCGAAGATCCATCTTTAATAACAGTAAACCACCTCATCATATTTCGTGCAAATCATGGAGTCAGATGATGTTAAAAAATATTGACAGCTTGTAATATATCAAAGGAAATTTGACTTCCATTACTTCATTTTCTTGTATAGGTATAATTACTCAGACTTCTCAAAATTTTGCTTATTGTGATTTTTTCTTAAGATAAGCGTTTTGTTTTCAGTTTCGAACTGTATTCCGCTTATAGTAGGGTAGGCAGAGGGAGCTTAGTGGTAAGACACTTCGTTCTTCACTTTCCGCCGTATTGTTGGGGCATTGCATGGTGAGTGGTGGAACGCCGCGCTTTTGCCTTAGTACCAGACTGAAGAAATGGAAATATAAAAAAATTATAATTCATTCCCTCGAAAGGGGATCGAACCCACAACCGTCACCTTATACATATAAAATTATGTTTCTATTGTAAAAAAAATGGGAAAAATTTCCACTGAGCTATAGCGGCGCGGCACTAAACAATATTATCCAATTGAAGATTAACGACAACTAAAGTGGTACTTGCATAGCTGGTTTTATCATTCTAGACATTCCTAGTTTTTTGTACGAACAACTGTTATTGTTTTTTTTTTAATATTATATCTTTTTTAGCTTTGTCCATAGCGGGGTAGGCAGAGGGAACCTGGGAACCTATACTATATAGCTGTCAGTCTGTCTGTCTGTCAAGAGCATTCATCTCGAGATTGTGTTGATGTACGTTTTTACGTTGATGGCCACTATAGAAATATGTATATAAATAATTAATGATTTATTTCTTTTTCAACTACGCAATCGAATTGCGTTAAAAGGAAACGATTTCTTCGTTTATTTGAAGGCAATATTATCGGTTCTCACGATTTAGATTAGTAATACGAAGAAAAGAGACATACAATAGGTCTGTATAACATGCTGAATATTAGAAAAATGTCTTAGAAATCATATATACGTTTGAACACTATCTAGAGATAACTTTCTTTTATGCCTTTGTGTATTTATTCGTATTTCTTATTTTTTTTTAATATAGTGGCCTATGGATAAGTCTTATCATTTTCTTTTTTAAATGCTCTAGTAACGAGGCAAAGTGTGGGCAATGGCAGAAAGTGGTTAATAGAGTGTTTTAACAGTAGGTTCTCCTGCTATGTGCAGGAAACAGAAAAAAAATCAGCTTCACACTATATCCTACATACATCAGGCTAGGCAGAGGTAACCTAGTATTAACTTATTAAGACACTACGTTCCCCACTTTTCAACCAATTCTCGACATAAACATATAAAGTAGTCATAATTTAAGCAATGTTTCTGCTTAAAACAGATCTAACATCGATAAATATTCTATTAACCCTTGAGACATATTTAATGTTTCTATTTAACAATAAAGTTGCAAAATCGATATCTCATACATCTCAACGTGCTTTGTGCAACGGACTGCGTAACCAACCAAGTACTAGCAGTTGTTGAAATAATGGTAGGGAACTATTATTTATACTTATAGTTTATTTAATATGTAAATAAATAAAAAATAAATCAGCTTCACGCTGTACCCCGCACACAGCAGGGTAGGCAGAGGGAACCTAATGTTAAGACACTCCGTTCCCCACTTTCTGCCGAATTCTGGAGGCTTTTGCGTGTTAAATGGCAGAACTCAACGCCGCGCTTGCCTCAACACCAGAGCGAAGAAATGGAAATATAAACTTAAAAGATAAATAAATATTTAATATGTGTTATTAATATTTTAATATCCTAATTTATATATTTTTATTTATTTATATGAAGCGCTTGCTGCCAAACCAAACCGGTAAGGTGTCTAACATCTCCGCCTACCCTCTTGTCGACGGCATATTCGATAACTGACAGTCGATGCTTGCCACTCGGTACGCTTTATATACTGTTAGCAAGTGCAACGAGCAAGTACAAGTGTAAAAGTGGGTAGATTTAGGTGAAAAAGACAATAAAAGCAGTGGAATTGTGTCAAACGGGAACAGTTGCTTGTAGGCGGAAGCCCTGATTGGAAGGTATCTAGTGTGTAGTGTTGTTATTGAGTGATACATGTCACTTATTGTAATTACGTGGAACCTCTGTCCGAGTACGTTGGAAACATATAGACGGTATGTGTTTTTATCGTGTTTATTTTAAAAACGTTAACCGCTTCCGTTTTCTAACAATACTCTTTTCGTTCTTTTTGCCTATTCATTTTTTATTCTCAAATTCCTTCCATCATTCCATTTGTGCCGTGTTTAATTGTGTTTTACTCTTTGTGTTAACACTGTATGTACAGGTAGTGTAGTAAAAGTGAAAGTGTATAGTGAATAAACTCAGTGCTTTTCGTAAGTGGATTTTCATTTCATCATCGACACTAGGTACAGGTATTTGTATTTTCCTTTATATGACTAAAGATTATTGGTATAGATTTTTTTCAGGTTCACCCTTTACCCTGCATACAGCAGGTTAGGCAGAGGGAACCTGGCGTTAAGACATTCCGTTCACTTCTCTCTGCGATTTTTTTAAGGCATTACGTGTTACGTGGCGGAACTCAACGCCGGGGTTTTTTGCTTTGTTAATGAAGCGAAGAAATGAAAATATCTAAGTGGAGATCGAACCCACAACCTTCGACGGCGTCATTATCTTCATAATTAATAATTATCGATTTGACCTTAATTCCTATAAACACGATAATAATCTAGAATCTCGATAGATCCGATAGTAAATAATGTTGAGCTTTTAAACTCAGTGTGTCCTTGGTTCAGATAAAATAAAAAAAAACAGATGTTATCCTTTATTTAATAAAATATAAGTGTATCACATATTTATGTAAAATACAACATAATAAATATACGCTTGAATTTTTTTTTAAGTATAAAAATGTTCAGATATGTAATCATGTTTAATTGGCAATTTCTCTATAAACAAGTAGATATAACAAGGGTATTGACAAGAGCAGGCTAGCTATGCAAAACAAATGATCCACCCATAATTTTACTTAAAAGGGACATTATTAACTTCACACAGGGAACCTAGTGTTAAGACACTCCGTTTCTCAAGCACCGAACAATTTTCGAAACATTTCGTGTTTAGTAGCGGACGTTAACGCCGCTCTTTGTCCTATTACCACAACAATGAAATTAACACAATCCATTTCCCCAAATAGAACCCACAATCGTTATGTTTACAGCTAGACGCTATACCTTAAAAAAGTTAAGGCTACAATTAAATAAATTACTGAATACTTGAATTTATTATCAAAAAATACCTTTTTTCATAATTAATGAAAGTTTTTACCTAATTCCTATACAGTTTGATAAGTAACTCCCATAATTTGGGGCAAACAAAGTTAATTTTCTGAAGACATTAACGCTATTATCTAAGTTAGTAGGCCAAAGTATAAAATTTGAGGTTTCTTCGTGTTGAAGAATAACAACATCAATTTAAATCAATAATAATTAATATGGACGGGCCGCTTCGTAGATTAATTACAAGAGAAAGGAACATTAATATTTATGGTAATTTACAAAATATATTTATATTTAGAGGCCGTACTGGTGTAGGGGCACAAGCGTGTGGCTATAGACGCGACGGTTATGAGTTTGGATCCCATTCGGGGATATTAATTATTGTTTATTAATATTTTTATTTCTTAGCTCTAGTAATATGACAAAGGGCGGCGTTGATGTCAGCAACTAAACTTGCAATGCCTCGAAAATTTAGGGGAAAGTGGGGAACGGAGTGTTTAAGCACTAGGTTCCCTCTGCCTACCCCGCTATACGCAGGATACAGCATGAAGTTGAAAAATATATATATATATATATAACAGTCGTTTCTAGAGGATGGATGATTTTCTCCTTATTTAATTTTTCTTGAATTTTTTTAGATTTCATTTCATGTTTTACCTGTAATTTCACTCGCGTCTGAAAAGGGACGTTTCGTTAATAATGTGGGATATTGAATGATAGAACTTGCTAGAGACTCAAACGCGGCTTCGCTCGTATAAATTTATTTTTAGATTATACTCAAAGGATAAAATATAAATTTAATTAAAAGTATCCCATGCTTCTCATATTTAATACCTCAGGCGTGAAAGTGTTACTAACATACTGACATTCACATTTCTAATATTAATATGATGGTATACTTAGACAATTAGTCTGATCTACAGACATACATAAGTTTATATTTAATGTATTATTTAAATAAATAGCATATTTCAAAGAATCTTTCTAGAAACATGCAATGACCCTCTCCGGAAATTTCCAATTGGAAAAATATGTCGTATCGACGTATCGACTTTAATCACAAGAAATCTTAAAATAACTATAAAATGTGTACCGGTTTTGTAAATAAATAGCAAGTCTATTGAGTAATTAAATATATTTTTATATTAACATTAATTATTACATTCCAGCCGTAGCGGCGCAGCGGCACAAGGATGTGACTGCAAAGCGACGGTTGTGGGTTCGATCCCCATTCAAGAAAATGAAATATTTATTTAAATTTATATTTTCATTTCGCTTTCGTTCTAGTGTCGAAGCAAAACGCGTTGAGTTACGCAATGCCTCGAAAAATTCGGCGGAAATTGAAGAACGGAGTGTCCTAACACTAGATTCTCTGTGCCTACTCTCCTGTGTGCGGGATACAGCGTGAAACAGAAAAAAATACATAAATACAATTTACGTCGCAACTGGCCATATAGAACTCGAAACAAACTGAACAAACATTGTCGTCTGGCAAACAATATTTCACGCACAGAGAAGTGATGCGTAAAATCTTAGTATAAACAATTTATATTATAATAAATAGAATTATTAATAATACTTGAGAAACAAAGAAGAAGAAGAAATAAATTTGTCTTTTCGGTTTCTGTTCCGTTGAGTTAAATATTAACTTGTATCAGGCACATCCGTTGAGGGACACTGAAGGTTGTCTTTGAAGCCAGCTTGAATTATTTGTATGATTTATTTCAATTTTAATTTTAATTATTATAATATTATGAGGCCAGTCCTTCCTGGCTCTGGTAACGAGGCAAAGCGCGGCGTTAAGCTCCGTCAGTCAACACGCTATATCTCCAGAATTCGATGGACAATAAGCAACGGAAGTGTTTTAATAGGAACTAGGCAGATGGAAACTAGTGTCAAGACATTCTGTTCTCCACTTTCCCCTGAATTCTTCTCAACGCTAACCGCGTTGGTGCCAGAGCGAATAATTAAAAATAATAATAAATAATGATACATTTCCTGAGTAAAGATTGAACCTACAACCGTCGTATTACACTCACTTTTGTGCCTCTGAGCTACGGCGGCCTCAGAAGTAAACAATTATAAATGACTATTGCAACATAGTTAAATTAAATCTAAATATACTCGATGGTTATAGGTTAAAAACCCATTTAGGGGGAATAAATATGATAGCGGTGTTTTCCCTGTTCGATAACACCAAGGGCCAAGTTAGGGGTCGAACGTAATATCTCTAATCTACTTAAGTTTTTGTTTTAAGTATCAAACTGAGAAGAATTGAATGGTTCATATATTTTTTTTTGTTAAACTAAACACTGTATTAGGATAGGCAGTGAGACTAGTGTTAAGACACTCCGCTCTCAGTTTTCACCGAAATCTGCAATGTGTGGTGGCGGAACTCAATTCGCTTTGCGTAGATAACAGAATGAAGAAATGAAAATATTTCTTAGTGTGAGAATCGAACCCACAACCTGTTGCTTTTACAGTCGTTCGCTTGAGCCCTTGCGCCACGAATGGCCTTAAACGTCTTAATATATTAGTAACATTACATGTTTATCACCTTATTACAATAAATAGGTGCAAATAATATTTACTGTTTGTATTGAACTCTTATTTACTTTATATTTCTGCGCATTTATATTATAAAAATGTATAAGTAATAAATAACAAAAAGACAAATCTAATTTAATCTCCAATTAAAAGCATTTGTTATTATTTAATTTGTTTCTTATGTATCTAATTTCATGCTGCATCCCGCATGTAGAAGGGTAGGTAGAGGCAGCCAGCTAAGATACTCCACTGCCCAATACCCGCCGCAAATTCTGGAGGCATTGCGTGTTGTGTGGCGGAACTCAACGCCGCATTTTTGTCTCGACACCAGAGGGTAGAAATGAAAATTTTAAATATTTTATTTTCACTAGTGGGTTTCAAATAATATAAAAAAATGATAAAAATTGTCGAACCTTGACCCATCGTTCGTATTCCTAGAATTAATTGTACACTATAGGTACTTCTATAATAAATTTAATATCTCTGTTGTATTATAGCAATTATTTCTATTGCTATTTATATAATTTTTCAATACTATATAAGTAATATTTTCCTGCGACCCTTTGACCTTAGTAATTTATCGTCCAACTTTATGTTTTTTTAATCATCAATATTCTTTTTATATAATTTCACGATTAACTAAGAAAAAGTAGTTTTTTTTTGCTTTCGGTTACATAAGACATTAGTTTTATATACATACTAGCGGCCCGCCCGCGGCTTCGCCTGCGTGATCTACGTTATTATTTCATCCCTATGAGCCATCTCTACGAGTACCTCCTATAAGTGACGTCCATGCAAAATTTGAGACTCTAAAATTTGAGGCATTTGTAAGAAGTTTCATACAAACTTTCAACCCCAAAAACAACCCCTTAGAAGTCGAATATTACAAATTCCCGTCTTAGCGAGCACCTACGTCCTATAAATAACTCCTATGCAAAATTTGAGATTCCTAGCACATGTAGTTTCTGAGATTTCGAGCTCGTGCTCGAGCCCCTCAGCGTCACGACTAAAGTGGAAAAGACATGAGGTCATTGTGGCGCAGAGGCAGAAGCTTGTGACTGTGAACGCGGCAGGAGAATGATTATTTATTAATATTTTCATTATTTCGCTCTGATACCAAAGCAAAAGCGCGGCGTTGTGTTCCGCCACTTAGCACGTAATGCCTCTATTATTAGATTTACTCTTTAAATATAATTTACTACTAAAATGGAAGCTGCAGAAAGAGGTGATATGAAGTTATTTAGATAAAGTCATACATTCAAAAAATCTACTGTATTTTTATATAATTATTTTCCATTTACTAAAAAATACAATTTAAAAACAATAAATATTCTGAAGAGATTTTATATTTAAAACATATATCTAAAGAAATTTACAATAATAATTATTATTGTAATAAATTCTTCATTAAAATGATTGAATAGCGGCGCTAGAGGTGATTCCCGACTCAAATGTATGTTATCTTATCTATTATTAAGTTTCTGTGTCATACATGAGTATTGCATAAAGTAACATAAATATTTAGGTATAATGTATAGAGGTTCCAATAATATGAAAAAACTGGTCAAGTGCGAGTAGGACTCGCGCACGTATGGTTCCGTATGTAATGGTTTCATAAAAACAAAATATATTTTTTGTTATATGGAAAGATACAATAGGACAAAATTTATCACTTATAAGAATATATATATAATTAAAAGATTTAATAATTATTTGTAAATAAATAAATTTTTAATATACTTTTTTAAATAAATATTTATAAATCCTAATGTCTAATGTCTAATCGATATTGCAAACAAAGTAATGAAAAAAAGATTTAACTGGAAATTCAAAAAAATATTTAAGTACTTGTAGCTTTACGCCGTTATACTACACATAACAGCATAGGTAGAGGGAACCTGAGCGGTAAGTAACCTACAGGTAAGCCACTCCGTTCCCATTAAGACACTTCCGTTTCCCATATAGTGTTGTTAGCATCTTAAGTAGCATTGGTATTTTATATGTATAATAAAAGCTGTCTGTACTTCAATTTTCGCTCGTACATAAAGATATTTTACAAATTAAGAGGCGGAAGCTTACCGTATATCATTTGTGTGATAAGACAAAGCGTCTAGGAATTCCGCTTTTTTTATTTAGATTTGAATATTATTATAATTTTCGCGTCTAGTTTCGGTATATAACATTTTAATTGCAAAATTTAAATTTAAATTAATTTAAATAATCTGTTTCTACAATGTAAGAATAATTATAAAGTCTAATGTTAACATTCTAGTTTAATTAAAAAAAGTTCTGTGTTAATTATTTGTGGATTAACATATGGTTAACATCGACATGGTAATCTTGACCTATGATTTTACACGACAATTACATAGATAACCCCGCTAGGTATTTGTTATCAGAGCGTCGAAATGAAAATATTAAATATTTAATTCCCGCAAGTGGCAATCGAACCCACTACCCCACACCCTAGCCCCATTGGGCTATGATGGCCCAAAATGAAATATCGATTTATTATAGGAATATGTGAAGATTGATCATATCATCCATTTTATAATCATCATCATTATCATCAGCCTGTCCTCGTCCACTGCTGGACATAGGCCTCTCCAATGGCACGCCACTGATCTTCAGCTCTTCGCATCCAGCTGTTTATAGTAGCAACAAATATTATGGATATAATGAACTGGTAATGTCGCGATAAGAGAGGGGCGCGGTCTTACGTCAGAACTACGCTGATAACGGTAGTAAATATAGTGTTTATACTTTATACTATAAACACTATATTTACTACAGATTTGTTTGTTTTGATGAATGGAAGTCGTTATCAATTTATTTTAAAACTATCTTTTGCCTGCGGCTTCGTCCCCGTTATCAAGACGATTAAAGTGGTGTAAAAGACATAAATATATATATATATATATATATATAGTTATATATAGTTCCATTTCCTTGTTGTGTATATATTTTTTTAGCGTTACGCTATATCCCGCACACGGCAGGATAGGCAGAGGGAAGCTAGTGTTAAGACACTCCGAAGCGTTGCGCTTTGAGGCAAAGACCACCAGAACGAATAAAAATGCAAATTTTCTTTAAGTAGGATTTTTGTTTGGTGGGATTTGAACTCCCTGCTGTGTATTTGTGCTATATATAACTTAAATCATTTTTTATCGTGATTTTATATAACATAATATATATCTGACAATAATAATTTCAGTTTCAGGAAGAGAACCCACTATCTATCTATGTTTGTTAAATAAACAATGAAACTGATTATTGCTATCATATCGCACGAGTGGGGCTTCGACATGATAACATATTTTTTTGCATATTAATTAGGGTAAGAGATAAAAATATTATTTGTTTTATAAATAGACAACATTGAAAAAAATTGTAAGATATAGATAGATAGATAGATATTTTGTTTATATCTTTAAACCCTTTTAATAGGGAATATCTAATCTTAACTTAATCTAACTACAGTTTTACGGAATCCTAAAAATTACGTGAAACACGTCATACTGATATGTACCTACGGTATATGAGAATATAATAGTTAACTTAATAGTAGATAATTAATAATTATTTAAAATTTTCTTAAAATCTTATATCTTTTTTGAGGCATTCGTGGTGCAGAGGCTTAAGCATGCGTGTGTAAACATGACGGTTGTGGGTTCGATTCCAAGTTGAGCTAATAAAATATTTAATATCGTCATTTCGTCGGTCTTTTAACGAGGAAAAACGCATTGAGCCCCATGGGGAACGAATGTGTCTTGATAGGTGGGAGTGTCTTAACACTAGGTTCCCACGTTCCCTCGACTTACCCTACGGAATACAGTGTGAAATTAAAAAGCAAAAAAAAGATAAGGAAGTTCCTAGAGATGCTCCTTGCATAGGGTGTCTGTTTACGGAGACGTTACACAATACTCAGTAACTCGATATGCAACTTTGATATAACACCTGATGAATCGTTGTTGCTAAGGACATGGATGATCAGCAAAAATGGAGCTTATGAGGGTTTTTTCCTTAAAAAGTACGGAACCCTAAAAACGAAGAAACAACCAAGCATGTGTAGTATACATTAAAGTTTACATAATTTTTGGATGTGGTTCAATTATTTAGCTTATTCGAGAAGTGGAACGAAAAATATACCACTATAATTTATAAAAAAGCGAGGGTTGAAAAAGGTAAGTATTAAGTTACCCTCTAAACTAAAACCGAATAATTAACAGTTATGAAACCGCAAATAAACAATATAAAAGGAATAGTAAAAGCTATTTTTAAATTACCGTTACCGTATATAGCAAAAGTAGGCTTTAGGAAACTAGTGTCAATTTCTCCATTTTCTACTCGAATTTTAGATATTACGTTGCGTACACTCTGTTTACTAGAGCGAGAGACTGAAAATAATAGATAATGAATGCTTTTCTTAATCGTGGAATATTTTAAAAATGTCAATAATACTTTTTTTTTAATTTAAAAAATCTATTTTTTAAATGGAATGTACTTAAGTAAAAAATATATAGTTATATATATTTCATTATTTTATCTTTTTTACTATATCTATATGGCGTTTAGTCTTCTTTAAATAGTCTAGGCTATTTAACAGGCTAGAACAAGTATTTATAGTAAGTACTAAGTAAGCTAGACACGCTCTGATAACACGTTGGCTGTCAACTGTCGTTAACAGGAAAAGTTGTTACATAAGTTCAATAATTATACGTTAAATACTTCATACTAATATTATAAATGGGAATGTAAGTTTGTCTGTTACGCTTTCACGCCAAAACTACTCAACAGATTATGATAAAACTTTGTATATATATTCTTAGATGTATTAAAAAGGATATAGGATAGATTTTTTTTAAAATTTATATATTTTTAAATAAATTCAAGCGGGCGAAGCCACGTTTGAGTCTCTAGTACATCATAATAAGAATAACTTCACAGGCATTTGTTAAGTTATACTACAAATAAAAAAAACAGTAAATAAATATACTAAACATATATTTGCGTAAAACTGTAGCATATGCTAATAATATTTATAACCTCGTAAGTAATACTTATTAATTTTAGAACAAAATATTACTTATATAATGTTGTTTTTTCATGATTCATACGAGAAGGCTGTCTGATTTGACTAAAACTGTAAAAGACTTATATAACTTTGTATTTACCTTTTTTTCAGCTTTACGGTGTATTCCGGCACAAAACAATAGAACTCCTATATTGTAGGGCATTGTGTCAGTCAGGGTATTTTTTTAAATTTTGAAATCCCTATAAGTTGTAAAAATATTTTATTTTTATTTAATAATCGAAAAAAAATCAAAGAGATTTATAAATAAAAAAAAATTCAATTACTTATCTAAATCCAATTATAAATAAAGATAAGTGATATAAGAAAATAAAATTCTTAAAGAAAAAAATAAAGAAATAAAGTGAATCTAGAGAGAGAGATTAGGATAGAGTTTTTTTTAATTCAACAAAATGTTGTTATCATCCTTTTTTAATTTTCTTTTGAAAAATTCAAGCAATTAGAGTTGTCATTTAATTAGTGGATTCGAATCTTTTAT
>JAEBDU010009946.1:0-19675 GCA_016802625.1 Heliconius numata | reverse complement strand
CTTCAGCATTAACCACAAGCTCGAAAAAAAAAACCCGCCTGCCTTTATAGCAACGAAGATTTAGATGCGTTTTCACTAATTATATTGGATATAATAATTAATATATTGGATAATTCGAGTTGAATGTATTATTTAATGTCATTTAACTATCTAAAAATAGTAATTTAAATATATTTTAATAAGTACTTGAAAAGATTAGTAGCACAGATTTAAAATTACGGTACCTACTAAAAAATCCTTGCTGTGTAAAACAATTGGAAAATCCTTATTGAAACTACGAAAATGCGGGTTGCATTAGGGTTTAATTAATTTTCACATTATCTTAAGTGCTTTGCAAACATACATTATATGAATAATACAGTAGTAAAAGCGGGCGAAGCCGCAATAGGGTCGCTAGTTGGTATATAAATCATTGATCATATATAACTTTTAGATGAATTCAATTTGCAAATGGCTGTAAAATGGGATTTAGGTTTACTTGTTGCTATAAAATTTCATAGATTATAGTTTCTCAATCGTTATTAAGGACTTAATGAACTTTACGTTTTGTTGGTGTCAGCGCTGTCATCAGCTAACAGTAGAAACCTAGTGTTAAGGCACTCCATTCTCTAATTTCCACCGACTTTTTCGAGGCATTGCGGGTTGGAGTTGCAGAACGAAGAAATGAAAATATTAATTAATAATAATTCTTTACCGCAAGTGGGAATCGAACCGGTGATGGTATCTGTGCTGAACGCTGTGATTACTCAAGTAATTTTGTTAAGTTATATTCCATTCCAACCCTATTCTAGACTTTACACATTATAATTTTTATGGGAACCATGAAACGGATGTAGCCAGTCCATAAAAAGAAACTGTCAGTTTGACCTAAACTTTTATACACTGGCAACACAAGTAATAACGACACTTAGGTGAAAGTTCTCTAATTATAATTAGGCAAGCTTATAATTTCTCTTAACATGTCGTCATTGAATGTTCCTATACAAATAAAATTAAATTAAAAATTACATTTGCTAAAACATTAATTTACATAATATATTATTTTAATTAATTTAAAAATAAACTTTGATTGTAAACATTGAGGTTTTATAATTATATTTTATTTAAAATAAATATGAGTCAGCAGGGGGCCAGTCGTGGCGCAGGGAGGCAAAATGTGATTGTAAACGCGACAGGTTGTGAGTTCGATTCCCACTTGAGGAAATAGAATATTTAATAATTACATTTCTTCGCTCTGATATCGAGGCATAGCGTGGCGTTGAGTTCCCCCATTCAATATACAATGCCTCGAAAATTCGGCGGAAAGTGAGGAACGGATTGTCTTAGTACTGTGGGATAGAGCGTAAAGCTGTAATAATAATAATAATAAATTAAAATATCTACCTACAAAAATTATTTACCTTAAAATAATCACATAATAACTTGATATTTTTATTCAGGCTTATTTTCCATTTATTTTTAATTATTTAACGATAATGATCGACCGATTTTGAGCACGTTTTATCTTTATTTGCTTTAGTCGAATGAGGAAGTGAGGGGTAATGCGTTGACCGTGATCTGTACAGCCGATGTGTTATTTACGTTAAACTAAGGATTCCTCTGGCCTTACGTATGCACTATGTATAGTATTATCGTTGAGTTTTTGTATACTAGTATATTATAATTATTACCTATTTATGGATGGTATGTTTGTATTATTTTAATTCTTCCTTATTGAAGTTAGTATTCTAATTAAATATATATGTAATATGAAAGATGATACCGGAGTAAATAACACACAATTGTATTTATCTAAAATAGAAAAATTTAATGTTATTATAAAATTAAACATTTTAATGAACAACAATCTAATATTTACACATCGTAAATTTTTATCTACAAATCTAAAATAGAAAAATCGATAATTAAAGGTTTTTACTTCCAATATTTTGTAGTTTCAGAAAATGAAAAAATAAAATTAAATAATTTGACAAGCAGGCTTTATCTCCAGTCAGTGTCATTGTTTGTAGTGCCACATTATATATGTTAGGCAGAGCACACATACAGTATACAAAGCTTACTTATATTAAAGATAGAATTGGGACTCGATTACTAATCTATGGAGATTTTATGATTCTGTGTACTTAAAATACCTATACATATTATTTTTATATCCTTTATGAATTTTTATCCTTAGCGGGGTAGCCAGAGAGAACGGGGTGCCAAACGGTACTGTCTCTGCATATCTCTTTCGCTCGTTGACTGTCATCAACCTCTTCATATATGCCCTGGGAGGATTACGTAAAAAACATGAGGGTCCTCGTGACCTTCCTCCAACATAATCGGTACTGTGTTCTCGAAAGTTTTTCTTACTCACTCTTGCTTCAAAATCTCTGTTTGCCATTTTTTCATCATCCATTCTCTGAACGTGCTCAAACAACCAGAGCACGTTCTTCTTCATTAGCACCGATAGAACCATAAATATATTTATGAGCTAATAATTTAAAATGATAAATATTTTCATCTTGTTACTAATTTTAGTCGGACAAATAGAAATTATAATTGAGTTGTAAATATGTAGAGAAATTAACCTAAATATCATTTCATTATCATCTCCACAAAAACCATGTTTACAAACTTGTTCAGAATAAATTATATTTGTAATCTATATATATATAAATAAAATTGAACTGTCTATCTGTGACTTCAAAAAAAACTGTTTATTGAAGTGGAGATAGATAAACAAACGATTTGTGTATCCGTCTGTCTTTTAAGCAGAAATATTAATCTCCGGAACAGCTAAACCGATTTTTTGCTACTTTTTATCCCGGAATTCTTGCAGGATCAGCATTTACATGGGAATAACAAGCGCGAGTACCTATTTCCAAAAATTTTCTTAAAGAAATCATTTATCTACTAAATATGACAATTGTTGTGAGCAAAAAAAAAACAATGTATATTATATGGATGTCTCTATAGATAAACATATTTAAGTAACCCACAAAGTTTCCTTAAATTTACTTAAGTAATATTTAAAAAAAAATATCGAATCGTATAGTAAAATCGGGCGAAGCCGCGGGCGGTACCTACTATAAGCTTTGAATTTTATAATAACAGTAAAAATTTATGATAGCGGTGTTTTACAAAAATGTAGATAACAATTATATTAAACCGGAGAGGTTTATGGAATTGGCTACTGTAATATTAATATGTATGTATATAATCATATATGCCAAATGTATCTAATAAGGTTGTCAAAAACTTAGTGTTAATACACTCCGTTCCCCACTTTCCAACGAATTTTTCGAGACTTTGCGTGTTGAGTAGCGGAACTCGGCGTTGAGTTTTGGTTTTTTCCTTGGTGCCAGGGCGAACAAATGAAAATAATAATTATAATAAATAATAATTCATTTCCCCGAATCGGGATCGAACCTACAACCGTCGCGTTACACCCACACACTTACACCACGACGGCCTCTAAATTATCTACATTTTTCCGTAACTTTGCTCTAAAATAATAAAACAAGTTATAAGTTTTTACAAAATTCTCAAAAACAATCCTGGTGGCCTATTGATTGACTAATATCATTATGCTAATTTGTGATAGAAATAAGTACCTATATATAAAGAAAAAATCCGAACACATTTCTCACACGAAGAATCTAGTTTGACAGGTGATAAATCTAAAGATTAACTTGGCGCCTATTACAGCTCTTAGTTACGTTTAACTGGAAAATAATATATATCTATGGAACGATATACATTATACTGTATCGAACGACGTAGATTATTCACAACCCGTACTATAAATTTGTCATAGATCTCAAAATCTCGACCACGCGTCGGTTTAATACCGATATATTGGATTCACGAAGCAGACGGACATTTTAAAATATCTAAATATCCATACCTATATTATAAATTCGAAAGTAACTCTGTCTGTCTGTCTTTTACGCAATCAGGACCAAACCGCTAATCTAATTGGGATAAAATACTCATATAGAGATACTTGAGGGTCTCGGGATGAACATAGGATACTTTTTTTCTCATATTTGTAATATTTTCGATATATACCAATAAATTAAAATACTTATTAATTTGACATGCAATTTATTCCGCCATGTTAATAACAACCGTCGTTGCTAAGCAACGATTTGCAGAGTTTGTTGTTAGAAAACGTCACCCAAAATGAGCTTGCTTAACGCATCTCTCTATTGAAAACTGAAAATAATTTCATAAATATATTTAATAAATATTGGTATAGTTCAAGCGAGCGTAGCCGCGTTCGGGTCCACTCGTATATGTATATATATAGTGGATTAGGGAAATTAGTTCGCGAAATCAATATTTTATTTAAACTAAAAGTAACCCGTTAGAAATGTTTATCGTTTCCGATTTTGTAAAAAACGATTCTACAAACAATTTACCTGTGATCCTTAAAATAGAACTGTGATTTAATATTTTTATAGTGTTGTTTTATATAAGTATTCTCACCACAAATCTAGAGCGAAGGTAGAATATCTATATATTGTAAGACATAAATTTAGTTTAAAATGACACACTGTATCCGGCACTCAGTGAAGTAGACGGAGGGAACCTGGGAACCTATAAAGACACTGGAGGCTTATATTAAAAGTAATAACTTCCTAAACTTTATACGTTACGAAAATTAAAGTTATTAATAGTATTTAACTAATTGATCATTCTACTCAGTTGTATGAAACATTTATTGCGTACAAACTTGTATAATTAAGGAAGACGTGCTTGAAATTCAAGAACTATAGGTAAAATCGTGATATTGCAAAACAATACATACATAGGTAAAGCTGATGTATTTTTGGTTGAAGACCAATTTTTATTAATGAATTAAATCTGTATGGTGAGGTCGTAGGTTCAATCTCTATCCAGAAAAAAACATTTGCTTAGTAAACATGTATGTTCCATGCCTACAATTGGCCTCAAGCAAGGGCACAAGCGTGTGGCTATAAACGCGACAGGTTGTAGGTTCGATTCCCAATCGAGGAACTGAAATATTTAATATTTCAATTTTCTCTAGTAACGAGGTAAAGCGCGGCATTGGGTTCCACCACACAATATTCAATGCCTCCACAGTGTCTTGACATTAGGTTCCCAGGTTCTCTGTGCCTACCCTGTGCCCTTTAGTGTTTAGTGATGAAAAAACATTTAAAAAATATGTAAGGGCTTGATTCTTGTTTAGATACTCAAAGATTCATCATAATAATTTATATTTTACTCACGCATCTCTCCCCTTTATATGCTGAGTAGCGGTAGGCCTTTTGTCAAATGTTGGTGTTACCAGACAAGAGAAAAAAGTTTTTTTTTTAGCTTCATGCTGTATCCCTAATATAGCAAGAGAGAAAAAGAGAATCTACTATCAAGACACTCCATTCTCCATTTCCCACTCGAATTTAAGATTTTGCGTGAAACCAGAACTGAAAAATGAAAACCAACGATTCCCCCAGTTTGAATCGAACCCCTACTCATACGATGATATCATCGTATATTAAAAGGAAATATTAATGTGGACTTTTTAGAAGTGACAAAAGATTTAATTAGTTTGCGCTTGACAGCTTTGACAGTAATAATCAATCAATCAATCAACCAGTTATACAATCTACGAGACAATCTAACACAATATAATATTGTTGAATTGTTGATAGGTATGTGCTGTTTAAAATATTGAACTTTAAAGTAAATTAAATATTTAATTATTAATTTATTCCAGAAATTGTATAATTCCCTTAATTAAAAACCCTATTTTACGTTATGACTGCTTTTAATTCTTTATTACAAGTTTTCTATGAATTAAAATAAAAAGGGTAGTTCACAAAAATTGTTATTGTGTGTACCTACGGGTGTATTCCTTGCAAGTACATGTAGAGGCGTGAAACTAACTTTATCATCATATTTGCATTATTATACATAATAGAAGCAAGAAATTACCTTAATTATTACTTCCACACACGACTTAGCTTTAATTGAATGTTTTCCCATTATCTATAATAACATATTTGTGTCTTCGTTGATAGATTGAAAGAATAAAAAAAAATACCATTTTTCTTTCAAATAGTTAAGTTTTTCCTAATTCAACAATTTCGTATATATTTTTGATCAAAAATATTAGCAACCCTACCGTGACAGTCCAAAGTGACACGGAAATGACTATTTAGTGTGACGTTTTTCCTATAACACTGCTATAAAGTTTTTATAGTATTATTCCATACTTAGAAAGTAAACTGATAAAGATTTCTTTCTTGTCAGCTTCACGGTGTATCCCGCACACAGCAGGGTAAGCAGAGGAAACCTAGTGTTAAGACACTCCGCTCCCCACTTTAAGCCGAATTGTGGGGGCATTGCCTGTTGAGTATATAAATTTCTTCCACACGTCGATAAAGAAATAACACAAGAACAATATTTGAATAAATTTTAAACACTAGCAATTTACACTTTTAGTTTCCACCTGCGAATAGATAGTAAAAGTAAACAACGTCGGAACATAACCAACAAATAATAATTAAGTCAATTTAATTGGAAGGAAGTGTACATACCCGCACTACCGGAACCAGCGATCGACCAGCGAGCTTACTTTGCTCTCGTTTCTCATGTCAACTATATACTTTCCAATCTTAAATTGGACTTACCCACATGTCTCTCAGCGAATGCGTATAAAAAGACCAGCTACTATAGACATAACCCGTTCATTAATGATTTCTAGCCACATTAACGAGCTAGAACGTTTGAAAAGCATTTTTTTAGGGTTCCGTGCCTCAAAAATGTAAAAACAGAAGCTTTACAGGATTCCTTGTCTGTCCGTCTGTCTATTAAGACCATTTATCTCATAATCGGGTAGGCTTATGAAGATGAAATTAACATCAAATATTTAAGACTATATATAGATATAAGTATCTATATATAGTCTTTTCTGTCTGTATATCCATGAAGTACAGACAGAAAAATCAAGCTTCTAAGTCAACGCTATTCCGACTCGCACTTGGCCGGTTTTTGACATTCTAAATAACTCAGCAATTTCAATGAGTATTTGACGAAACTAAATTGCTGCGAGCGCGTACTATTAACACCACGTTAATTGATGGTTTTCGTCCGTTATAAACTGGAATGCACGACCATATTTTGTAAAAAAAATCATCCTATATATCATCACCACATATCAGGTTAAACAGAGGGAACCTAATAATGTTAGCATAATTTACACAATAGGTGTCGCTGTCATTGCGGGGACGTCATTTGATATTGTTTCCATTACCGATTGTATTGGGTGGCGCTAGTGTGCTGCGTCTGTTCCGATGGGTTTTCCAATAAAAGGACAAGCGACGCGGCACCCGGCCCCATTACGTTCTAAGATTTTGTCAAGGCAACTTGTTGTTAGAATTAGTATTTAAATATTGTAACTACGAGTGTATATATTTTTAAAAGAGCAACTGTTGAGTTTCTTGCCGGTTCTTCTCAGCAGAACTGCCTTCCGAACCGCGAATTGAATTGTGAAGAACAAGTATAAATAAAGTCATTGTAAAAGCTGGATTTTGTGTCTGATTCGTTGGTTCGTCCAACAATAATAATAATAATATAATACTTTATTGCACAAATAAGAGAGAAAAAAAATACAATTCATTAGAAACACGATTAACAAGTGTGCAATGGCGGCCTTATCACTAAAAGCGATTTCTTACAGGCAACCAAACAAAGAAAAAAAAAGAAACACGGAAGGATTAAATTTAGAAAATAAGGCAGAAAGGTGCAAAAAGTACAAAAAATATAACCAATATTCAGAGAACACATAATACCTAACCTAGTGTTAAGACACTACGTTTCCCACTTTTCAGTAAATTTTTTGAAGCATTGTGTATTAAGCTCTGATGCCGAGGTCCACCAGTAGGGATCGAACCCACAGCCGTCGCGTTACGACATATTTGGTATTTCAAATGTATTCTATTCTCTCAGTAGTATGTCACAATTGATATAATGAGGAGTTCTTATAGTGTAATCGGCGACGTCCGCCATTCAGCATCCGACCGCGAGCCATCTCTCTACGTGATTTAGCTCTCAATGAATTTAGCTGCTATATAGTTCTCGTAGGGATTGGACAGTGCTATGGTTAAAGATGAAAACCGGTCAATTTTTTTTCTCACAAAAATTTAAATATTTATATAAAATATTTACTTATATATTAGTTTATAATAAGGAAATCCATTTAAAACTTACAGACCAATCGTGGCAGGAGCACAAACATGTATTTGTAAACAAAAATATTTAATATCTTGGTACTGATGCAAAGCATCTTGACTTCCGGCACTCAACAGGTAATGTCTCCAGAAGGTGGGGGAAAATAGGAACAGAATTTTTTAAGACCACATTCTCTGCTCACACTGCTGTGAGCGGGATACAGCATGAAGCTGAAAAAACTCATAAAAACTATTCATTATTCACGCTTATTAATTAATTACAAAAGTTAAAAGAGTGTTAGTAATGCAATTTAATTTTAATAAAAAAAAACATATTAACTTTGACCTTATCAGTGAAGAATTCAATGACGAGCTTAGCGTGATCAATGGGAACAAACTAGAAAGCAGGCGGTGACCGCGAGGCGGAACGTCGCCCCAACGGCACTATATTGATGCATTCCTGGGACCAGGACAGGTCTCCTTAGAAGGAAGAGGCCCTGGACGCACTAACTGTAAACCGGCTTTGTAAAAAGATGTATAATTGCCAACCATCCTGCACCCACCACTCCACTCCGCGTGAATTCCGGCTACTTATGAGGTAAGAACTTATGAGTCCATTCATGAAGCAAGGGCCCATGTGTGACTGGTTGTGGGTTCGACCTCTATTCGAGGAAATGAAATATTTATAAAAAAAAATATTTTTATTTCTTTGATCTATGATCCACCACCTAATACGCAATGGCAATATTTAGCGGAAAATAGGGAAAGGAGTGTCTTAACACTAAGTTCCCTCTGCCTACCATGCTGTGTGCAGAATGCAGTATAAAACTGATTTAATTTTAAAATTTCACGAGGTAAGTGAACTCGAGAAACGAGACAAACAAAAAAATCGCTACCTTTCGATCGTTCGATTCGAATCAAAAGACTAGTTTCGCCGACATTCGTTAACATGCATTAGAATAAATAATGAAGACAGCTCGCATTTGATGGATCGTTTGAAGCTCATTTGGAAACTAGCGTATTTATATTTCTTATTGGCAAGTCCTATTTGAGTCAGTTTTTAATGTACCCAATTGGGAACACGAGTGGCTTACTTAATAACATATAATTTGCAAGAGAAATAGAAATAATTTTCAATCTACAAACGAGTTGGACTATATAAATTGATAAGCTTTAAAGACCATTTTCAATGGACGACTAAATCTATATATATAAAATCGAAAGGTCACTCACTCATCACGAAATCTCAGAAACGACATGCTCAACTTCTAAGGGGGTGTTTTTGGGGTTGAAAGTTTGTATGAAACTTCGTTACTACAAATGCTAGGAGTCTCAAATTTTGCATGGACGTCACTTATAGGACGTAGGTACTCATGGAGACAGAAATTAATAATAACGTAGTTCACGCAGGCGAAGCCGCGGGCGGGCCCCTAGTATTATATATAGGTATTCGTATGTCAAATTATCAATTCAACATTAACTCTACGCTCACAGAATAATTCTGCAGCTATAGCGCCGTCGAAGCCTTATTATTAACCGACATTTTTTCAAGCGGTCGTGTTTCGCACATTAATGGGCCATTAGAGGAAAAAACCAGAAGCAATATAAAGAATCAATGAGACAGCGAGCCAATTGAGATTCGGGAATTCGAGCGGACGAGACGCGAAGAACGAATCTTTGAATGAAACATGTTTAATGGTTTGTGTTATGTATGTATATATGTTGGTACTTGAGTATATAATTTAGAGTTTATAAAAGTCAAAAGGTTACAGGTTTACAGGTTGTGGTTTCGATTCCCACTCAAGGAAATTAATTCAATATTTTCATTTTTTCGCTCTGGTGTCGTGGCTAAACGCGGCGTTGAGTTCCACCACTCAACACGTAATGTCTCCAGAATTCGTGAAGCTAAAAAAAATAATTCTTAATTACAATTACTTATCGTGTCGTCTCGTTTTATCGGTTTCGAGATAAACGAATGGCATAATAAAATGAATACTTTCCGCCCAAAATGTGTGAAAGCAGGTCAGCTTAACACTTTAAACAAAAATATATACTTTTGGGTTTTTTTATTTCAAAGCTATCGGATAAAATAAATAAAATGAATCAGCTTCACGCTATATCGTGCACACAGCAGGGTAGGCAGAGAAAACGTAAGTGCTAAGACACTCCATTCCCCACTTTCCGCTGAATTCTGGAGGAAAAGTGGAAATAAACGCCACGCTTTGGCCTCGACACCAGAGCGAAGCAATAAATTTAAATAAATAATTAATTTCCTCGATTGAGGATCGAACCCACGACCAGTAGCGTTGACTGGCCTCAAGCTATCAGATACAGACTTGAATAAAAGGAACACCCTCTATATATGGAACCATAAGTTATAATGATGCGACGTTAACTAGACTAACAGTGAAGTAAAACACTGTGTTTACCGCTTTTAACTGCGTTCACGCTCGATACTTACATGGCATTGAATACTTTTCTCAGCGATTACAGTTAATCTTGATGTGTCATTTAGTTATATAAATTGTACTTTAATCAAGCTTCTAGATGGCGTTTAGTTACGCCACTGAACACGTAATGCCTTTAGGATTCGGCGGAGAGTGGGGAACGGAAGTGTTTTAATAGGGACAGAGTGTCTTGACACAAGTTCCCAGTTCCCTCTGCCTCTGCGGTACGCTGAACGTGAAGCTAAAGATAAAGAAAAAGAAATTTATAGATTTTTCTGTTAATAATTAACTAATAACTAATCATTATCGACTTGACGGCTCAGATTTATCCGTCTTTTTAAACATCTTGTTCATTACAGAGACTAATGGTGGCGCACGGACTCAAGCGTGTGGTTATAAACGCGACAGGATGTGAGTTCGATTCTCGCTCGAGGAAATGAAATATTTAACATTTTAATAAATAAATATAATATAATTATTATATCATTTTAAATATTTAAAATTTAACAGTTATTTACCTATACAATTTTTAGTCGTATTTAAATGATTTTTTCAAATCTACCGCTACCTTGCATACTAAAAAAATCAGCACATGAGGGTAGGCTTATGGAACCTTGTGTTAAGACACTCCTTTCTCCACTTTCCGTCAGAAATCACTTCCGTCTTCCGGAAATTCTCCGGTCGCTTGTGCCTCAAGAGTAGCAAAATTGTAAAAAAGTGACTATTTCTAAATCATCTTTCCCAATTTATTGGGTAAATAAATCTATAAGCTAGTTCTATTCTTATATTTAATTAAGCTAGCGTGTGAGCCAAGCAGTGCTCCGGACTCCGGAGTGCGGACAGATCTAGATTACGTCGGGATCAGGCCAGGTCACAGGTGTGGTCACGTGACTAAACCATGCCATAATAGGACGTGGATTATGGGAAATCACTCTTTATATACGATTCATATAATCCGATCGAAAAATAATATTAATATATATATATGTTTATTTTCCATATGGAAATAGTATAGGACCTATAGATATTATTTAATTTTGTTATTTAAGATAGTGGTGGTAAATTCGTTAATATTTTTGTTTAACATTTTCTGTATATTTCTTCTTCATGCTTCATGCTGTATGCACATAGCAGGGTAGGCAGAGGGAACGTGTGAGCTTAGTATTAAGACAATCCGTTCCCATAATGACATTTCCGTTTCCCACTTTCCGCTGAATATAGGAGGCGTTGGTGGAACTCAACGTCGACTTTATCTCGTTACCTGAGCGATGAAATGAAAATAATAAATATTCATTTCCTAGAATGAGAATCGAACCCGCAACGTACGCTTGTGTTATACATATATTGTGATAAGATAAAAGAAACACTTAGTGAAACACCTTTTTTTTTTCACCCTAGCCTGCACCATCCCATTGTTGGGCAAAGGCCTTTCTCTACTTCTTCCATTCTGGTCTATTTCGCGCTATTGAGCACCAGTCAGGCTTATAATGGTCCAGCTCGTCTCGCCATCTCCGTTTTGGTCTAAAAGGAGAATTGGCAATGAAACACCTACCTATAAAATACAGTGTAACAAAATAAATGAAAAAAAAAAAATATTTACAAGAAAATTATACGTGTTTGCAAATATAATTTAATATTTATTAAATAATATAAGATTGTGTATGTATGTAGGTTACTTAACATATAACTCTGTAACTTAAATTAAGCTGTGTCGTATGGTAATGTAGGTAAATAGCTGCATCCATCAAGATTATGATATATTTTTGCATCATTTACTAAGTCTCTCTGCAAATTATATTAAAACTTTAAAAAAAATTAATTCAGCTTCACGCTGTATCCCGCACTCAGCAGGGTAGGCAGAGGGAACCCAGTGTTAAGTCACTCCGTTCCCCACTTTTTGCCGAATGCTTTAGGTATTGCGTGTTGATTGATATGACTAACTCTTAACATCTCAATTGTAAATTTTTAAAATTAGATCTTTTAAGATAGAGTAAACATCCCCCAATTTAAAACAAAACTGGCAAACCTTAAATACTATAAAATCAGTTATACGATTCTATCCTGACAAATTATCATCACAATTTCTTTATAGGCCACAGATGACATGACACACTATTTTGACATATATAACTACCATAAAAATAATAACTAAAATCGATTAACGATTTAAGGGCCCATAAAATGACCATATTCTATCAAATTTGACGAATGATTCGTCTATTATAATAAGGTATCTACAGGCATCGGCTATTTTAATATGCGCTACTAAACTAAACGTAATGGTACCTGCCTACGCGTTCCCTTCACTCGCCATTACCTGTAACCTACTGTTCTGGCGAAGGGCAGGCGCACTTGCCACTTGCTTGCTTTTATTTTTTATATTTTTAATCTGTGTAGTTTATTATTTTTAATCCGTGTAAGTGTAGTGCCTAAATTAAGACAATTTTTAGTAATAATTCGATAAATATGTCAGTTTGAAGATTGTCAGCTCTTTTCTTGTTGTTTGATTACTTCTTATAATATTTTCAAATATAATTTAATATTTATTAAGTAATATAAGGTTATTCTTAGATGTTTTAGTGTTGGGAGTTTTTAATTATCAATTATTATTCCTTAGCACAAAGTTATAACTAATTATTTATTAATAACTCCATTATAGATGAAAAATACACACCATGTAAACTATATCTTACATTAAGTAGGTTGCAAACTATAATTATTATCATAAATTTATGTAAACTTTAATGGAAATTATTAAATATTTGCAATTTATAACATATTAAATGGTAATTTAGTTTAATGGCAGACGCACGTCAACAAATATGTGAAGGCAATTACCATGTTTTATCTCGGCACGGGCTTCAAGCAAGCGAGTGAACTAGAAAAATCCTTTATTACAATTAATTTGTTAAAAATAAAATCTGTATAAAATTTCATGGCCAAGTTGTATAATTATTATTTTTAGCTTCACTTTATATCCCATACATAGCGGGGTAGGTCGATGGAATCTAGAAATCTAGTGTTAAGACACTCTCGTTCCCCATTTTCCTCCAAATTCTAGAAACATTGTGTGTTAAGTGGCCGAACTCAACAAGTTTTGCCTCGTTATCACAGCACAGCGAAGAAAATGAAAATACTAAATGATACATTTCCACGAGTTCAATTCAAACCCACAACAAATACAGCCTAATTTTATTTGCACTACGAATGGCCTCTAATAGTATTTCAGACAAACAAAATCATCATTATATCATTACCATTTTGAACTATTTTTTATAAATAACTTATTAACCGACATCAAAAAAAGGAGGAGGTTCTCAATTTGTCGGAATCTTATTTTTTAACTTGTCAAGCCACTATACCACAAGCAGTTCAAAGGCAGCACAGCTCAATCATTAGGCAAGCGTAAGCAGCCGCCCGCGCCGGCGCCCCGACCAGAATAATGTTAGTCGCGTTTTAATTGCTACTAATGTAAAACCTGCATTCTATTACCGCAATCTGTATTTGCATTTGCAAAGTCGAAGAGTGATTAGTGAACTGTCAGCTTCACGCTGTATCCCGCACATAGCAGGGTAGGGAGGGAACCTAGTGTTACGACACTCCACTTTCCACCAAATTCTAGAGGCATTGGCAACTATTTCATGTCCTCGGGTGGGAATCGAACTCACCACCAGCCGAGTTTACAGTCACACACTTTTGATTAGTAAAAATTATCTAATTCCATAATTTGCTATATTTTTCATGAAGGCACCGAAAGCAACCCATAAATAGATTATGAGCATACACGATAAGAACTTACCAAGATTTGGAGGCACGAGGAAAGTGAGGAACGAAAGTGTCTAAATGGGAACGGAGTGTCTTAGCACTACTTTCCCACGTTTCCTCTGCCTAAACTGCTATTTGCGGGATATAACGTGAAGCAAAAAAAAAGATATAGAGATTTAGTACAACACAAATGCTATAACAACAAAAATAGTCTTGTTTATTGTAACAATGAATTTAAAGTTAGACTATAAAATAACTCTTGTTAATACGGACTCGAGGCAATGTGTGTTGAGGTGAGTGGCGGAACTTAACGCCGCACTTTGCCTAAACACCAGAGCAATGAAATTTTTAAATAAATATATATAGAGCAATAGCAACTAGCACGTAAATATATGCTATCACGAGATAAACTGTAGGCGTTTATTAAAATCCTTGGAATCCAATTACAAATGTCGTTTGAAACGAGCAGTGTGTCGAAATAGTACCTAAAGTTACATTCCTATAAGCAATTGTTTAGGCTACAGCATTATTAGAATACTTCGATACCCATTGGTAACAACGGAACAACGGAACAACGGAACGAACTGACGGTATGTCAACATGGCCAATTAAAATTTAAATTTAAACTTTTATTTATAGCAATAATATAATATAAGCTTTAATTTTAGGCCGTTGTAGCGCAGAGGTGTGACTGTAACGCAACGGTAGTGTGTTCGATCCCTACTCGAGGGAATAAATTATTATTTCTTAATATTTTCATTTCTTTGCTCTGGCACCAAGGTAAAAACCCGGCGTTGAGATCAACCACCTTGTCTCTCAACTTGCAATGTCTGGAAATTCGGTGGAAAGTAAAAAATGGAATGTCTTAACACTAGGTTCCCTATGTCTATCCTGCCATAAGCGGGATACAGCGTGAAGCTGATTTGATTTAATTCCATTTAATTTACATCAATCAGGTACTAGAATGTAGCATAATTTTGCCACTCTCTTAGTTGATACGTAATTTGCCTAACAGACCAGTTTCGAAGTCGGTTAAGCTAAGGACGAACTAGATTCTATAAATAGAACACAAGGTGCCATAGTTTCCTAATCTCAACGAGTTATTATTACATAAGCGACAAGTGACTGAAATTTTCTATTAGATTTAGGTATTAAGAAAACAAATTATTGGAAATAATGTTTTTCTTTGTACTTTTGACTATTATTGAGCTCGGGTTCGATCCCCACTCGAGGCAACTGAGAATTTTTAAGTCAAATATTTTTAATTATTAATTAATTCCCCCGAGTGGAAATTGAACCCAGTTCAAGCGTCCTGTTACAGTTACACAATAGTGTCCCTGAACCCTACGACCTCATACTGATTGATGATTTTATTTTTGCATGCAAGATCGTCGTTCCAAAGTAAGATATTATAATTGAAATCTGTCTGTTTCCAAATATTGCTACATACTAGTGTGTGTATTAATGGAATTTACTTAATATGAAACCCAAACAAACTATTATTAAATATCATTTAGTATAATATAGAAGTTTTTGCAGCTTTAAACACTAATGTTACTTATAAATATAGGTACATTAGATTCACTCATCAAGTCCTCTTAGTATTTAAAAAAAAATAGCCATTAAATCAGTTTAAACTTGTAATATTATATTAATAAAGTTTAATTTTAATGAAATTTACATATTTATTGCTATCTAAGTGACATCCTGTGGATTATATATTATTGTATTATTATCATATTCGACTTCCGTTGTGGCCTAAATGATGTTGAAAATATATTTAGTGATGAGAGGAACTCTGACAATGTGGGGTCTTCTCGTTTTGGTTACTCTGGTTTTAGGCTGTGAGGGGAAAAATTATAAGGGTAAGTTTTTTTTTTCATAATACACGTATTACATATTTATTTGCTATAAAATAATTTAACATTGTTATATATGCAATATCCCTTCACTATCTTGTCTTTCCTGCTACTTTACACTTATCCACTTCCACGAGTTGACTGGATGAAATCTCTTCTAGAGATAAGTCCACCGTTGTGTATGTCTTTTCGTAATGTATGTTTTATTATACGTTAATTTGGTGCAATAAAGAATCTTATATATGTACTTGCAAGTTTTGGATTCCATTCCCATTCCACCACACCTCCAGAGTTTGAAAGTGGGTAGCGGAGTGTCTTAACTCTCTCCCTTCCCTGCTACATACGGAATACGGCGTGAAACTAAAAAAAAAGAAGCACTGACCACAACCAGACTTGATAAAGTACCAGTTTTTATTATTACAACGAAAGGGCATTTAAACTGTTTTTCAAATAACAACATTTTTTTCACAGCGGAACTTCTCGATCCAGAATGGCAGGATCTGGTCGCCGCTGGTGGAATGCACATTGGACACGGACGCGCTAAACGGTTCGTGGAGCTGAACGACAATCAGGTACACCCATACTTCTTATAATAAATAGTTATCCTCATATTAGCAGTTAGTTTTTAATATCACTAATTTAATTATGTAATATGTAATTACTTATTTGTGCATTTTTTTACATTTACTCCAATAAAAATAACTCTGCAAATGTGAAGTTGAAAGTTCGCTTTCCAGTGGAATAAATAATTTTCTGGAATTGATAAGAAAACAAAGCCCGGCGTTGAGTTTCACCACTCAACACAAATAATTGTGGATAATGGGGAACGGAGCGACACGAATACGCCGAAACGGAATTAACACTAGGTTCCCTCTAAGTACCCTGATAAATGTGGGATACTGGAGTAAATAAAGCAAAAAAATTGCCTATAAGTAAGATTTCTCTATTTTAGCCTAACGTACCGCACCAAGCCTGCCTGCTACCAGATGGCAAGCCGGGCCACTGTCGCCACTTGCACTACTGCATCCAGGAGGACTTCCAAAAGGACTTCATGAAGTTCATGGACTATCTTTGCATTATTAAACATTCGTATGTATTTTTAAAAAAATAGATTTTATAATTTTTCTTAAAACTTTAATTGATTTGCATAGTATTGTATAAGATAGTGTTAAGACATTCCGCTCCTCATTCTAGTGTCACTTACCAGACTGTACGCCACAACTAGGCTCCCTCAACATGGTTTCCCTTCTGCGTGCGTTAAACAGCGTGAAGCCTAAAAAAAAGAAATCATTTTTAAATAAATAACTTATCTAGAAGCACTAAAGGAAAACTGTACAGTATATATAATATAAAGCCCTTGAAACGTCAAAATATAGATTTCTGTAAAGCTATAAATATTTCTGCATAATTAAGTGTGGTTACCACAATAGTAAAATAAATGCATTCACAATAACTCGTGAGTCGTGCTTACTGTTTAACTAACTAAACACAATTCATATCTAAACGTTAGAATTCTAGGTTAAACTTAGAGCTAACATTTATCAGCCAAATCCATATAAATAATATCAATTGCAAAATAAACTAACACACTAATGAGAAAAATCTTATGAGTAGACTATAAAGACGCTGTATCAGGCACATAAGAGAGTAGGCAGAGGGAACTTGGAAACCTAATATAAAGACATTCTGTTCCCAATAAGACATTTCCCCTTCCACTTTCTGCCGAATTCTGGAGGCATTGCGTGTTGAATGGCGGAGTTCAAAGCCGCGCTTTGCCTCGTTACCAGAGCAAGGAAGTGTCAATATGAAATATTTCATTTCCCTCAAGTGAGAATCGAAATCTCATCTATCAAATTCATGTAAATAATACCAATATTATAATTAACTGATTAAGACCTTCCTGGCGCTGGGCACAAGTGTGACTGTAAACGCGACAGTTGTTGGTTCAATCTCCACTCGGGGAATAAATTATTATTTATCATTATTTATTTTCATTTCTTCACTTTTCATTGAGTTCAGCCATTCAACACGCAATGCCTCGACGTATTCGGCGGATCGTGGAAGTGTCTTAACACTAGGTTCCCTCTGCCTACACTGCTCTATGATGCGCGATACAGCGTGAAGCTGATTTGATTTAAACTTAATTACTTTTCTAGAGCAATCGGTGTCTGCTGTCCAGACAAGTTAGGCGAAGGCGCCATAGATGCTCTTGCCGGTGACCTCCCCGCGACCGCACCTAAGGAAGAAAACGAAATCGTCTTCAAAATTGAACGTGCCGAAAACCGAGGTCTGTAATATATATATGAAAATTATTAAATATTTTTGTAAAAATAACAATGAGTCAATGATAAGTTATCCATTGTACACATTTTTTCTATTGTTATAAGTTTTCTGGTAAGTCTTGTGTGGTACATAAATAAATGAAAAAAAAAAAGAAAAAAAATGAGTGTTTTATTTGTTGTGACTTTTTTATTTTTTTATTGTTAAGTTAATTGAAATTTACATTTTTAGACGTATAAATAAAACTATCTAGATATATCTGTGTCATAAATCCGGATTCAATTTTATTTATTTCGATAATAAGTTTGCGTTTTTATAAAAAATACAAAAATGCTATAAAATAACGAAAAATATACAAAAAAATAACGGTACACGTTATATATACTTGTGACACTTTAAATCCTTTCTTTGAATCTTTCTGTACTTATCAAAACAGTCTGTAAATATAGTAAGTTTAATTTCTAAATAAAAGGCAGTGTCACACGTTGTCTCGCATAGTAGGTAGGTAGGCAGAGAGAACAGTGTCAAAACACTCTACAGCTCCCCGTAATATTTTTTATATTATGCAGGCTGCGGTCTCAGTACTCGGGCCCAGGGTAGGGTTCTGGGCTCTCGGCCAGCAAGTCCAAGGGAATGGCCGTGGATGGCCTCCGTCACTCCTGAAGGCTTCGAACAGTACTGCGGTGGCGCTCTTATCACTGATCGCCATGTTCTCACTGCTGCCCACTGTACTCGCAGGTAAATTAGAAATATCCATACCTATATTATAAATTTGAAAGTAACTCTGTCTGTCTGTCTGTCTTTTACGCAATCAGGGCCAAACCGCTAATTTAATTGTGATAAAATACTCATATAGAGATACTTGAGGGTCTCGGGATGAACATAGGATACTTTTTTTTCACATATTTGTAATATTTTCGATATATACCAATATATTAAAATATTTATTAATTTGACATGCAATTTATTCCGCCATGTTAATAACAACCGTCGTAAGCAACGATTTGCAAAGTTTGTTGTTAGAAAACGTCACCCAAAATGAGCTTGCCTTACGCATCTCTCTATTGAAAACTGAAAATAATTTCATAAATATACGAATATTTAATAAATATTCGTATAGTTCAAGCGGGCGTAGCCGCGTACG
>JAEBDU010009944.1:0-20479 GCA_016802625.1 Heliconius numata | reverse complement strand
TATATAATATTGCTTAACTTTTCCAATAAAATTGGAGTGAAATGAAATTTGAAATTTAGAAATGAAGGTGAGTAGCAATAGACGTGATACTGGCACCGACGTAAATTTTGAGTATTTCACCGCTTCAACGAAATTTAATTTGGGGGAAAAAGTGGCAAATAAAAAAACGGGAAGTCAAGAATGTTCTTTGAGCCACGGGAGAGGGATTTAATTACAATTGTACAATTTCTTTCTTTACACTTCATAGTAACCGAGGCGTGTATACGAAAAAATATACGTATGACGTAGTTATGGGGCACTAGCACGGGCTAGTTTCATTACTGTAGGTCCATGAGAAATTAAAGTAATTTATTCTTTCGACTGGGAATCGAGCCCACAATCATCGCGTTTATAGTCAAATACCGCTGTCGCTGCGCTATTACGACTTCAGCCACGGTTACCACCTATTTAATATAAATATTTATTTTTAAAATGCATAACGACAGGAATAGATATATAAGCTTAAATAAGAATTTATCGCTATATTCTCCTCACAAAGTTTTCAACGGTATTCTTGAAATATTCACGTTGAAGTTAAGAAAATTCAAAAGCCAACTTGCCACGCTTCAGTACCGACGTAGTGTATTTGTCTACGAATGTACATTTGACTTCGAGAATGTTTTACTTGGAGAATAATTCGATCGCTAGTTCGCTTTAACTGTACTGACTTCGTTTTTGAATAATTCAAATTAAACTTATAATGAACATTATAATTGATGGTAATAACGTCGTCATGGTGAAGGGGCTCTAGTGTGTGGTTGTAAATGCGACGGTTGTGAGTTCGATCCCCACTCGGGGAAACGAAATATTAATTTAAATTTATATTTTCATTTCGCTCTGGAGTCGAGGTTGAGCGTTGTGTTGAGTTTCGCTACTCAACACGCAATACCTACTGAATTTAGCAGAAAGTGGCGAAAGGAATGTGTAAACACTAGGTTCCCTCTGCCTACCCAGATGTGTGGGGGATACAACGTGAAGCTGATTAGAAGAACTAACATATGTATGAAATATATTTAAATGACATTCTTTTCGTATAAGATTTTCACTTTCTAAGAATTTCAATCTGTACCCTATTGCTATTCAAATATTTATATAGCTAGGAAATTCAAGAGCAAATGCTACGGTAGTCTACAAGTCTACAGTCTACAGTGCTACATGGTCGCGACGTAGCATGGTCGTAGCCTTGCTGACAGGTATTCAACAATTTAAATATAATAAACACAATGTAAAAAAATACTTGATTTTAATCTGATAGAATAAATATTATTTTCACAGTCTTTATGGGGCAGACATAATGAACTTAGTGTTAAGACACTACTTTCTCTGGGAAAAGAGAAACTCAGGCTTAAGGTACATACTGAAAAGTGATTCAATTATATTTTTCAAATGCCATTCCACACTAAGGACATAAAAATATTTTTAGAAAACTTTGATTCTATAATTCCGGACAAAATCAAAGTGCGGTTTAAGATTCCTCATATAGATTTCTTAAATTAAAATACATGATGATAAAAAAGTCTTATACCTAGTTATTAACTAAAGATTGGTGATTATTTTTGAACGTATTTTAATTACATAAAGGACAAAATGATTCATCTCTCTACTCAAGTGTGATAAGGCTATTGTGTATGTGTTACAGTCATGATTTATTTGCAGAAAGTAAGAAATAGTGTCTGATCACTATGTCCCCTCTGCCTACCCTAGTGATACCCTTTAAGAGAGATACAGCCTGAAGCAACAAAAAAGATGGATAATGGGGAAATAAAGAAATACTATACTTTTTTTCCAAATGTTTACGTTTTCCATTTCTTTCTTATATTTATAAAAAATATATCCAAATTTAGGTCAAACAAAAACTCATACCAACACATCAATAAATTCGCATCGAAGTTTTCATTGCTCAGTCAGTCGTATCATATGCCTTGTAAAGTTCGTGTAAAGTGGTCCGCAAGTTCGCATCTTTATTTATGAGAGCACTTCCTTACACTCGATCGCCGTTTCGACGCGATCGTGCAAGTTTTCTTCGCGTTCGAGCCAGTTTTTTTGGCAAGAAAATAGCTTGTACAGCATGTGCTATCTTTGCAATAAGTTTTTGATCGGCGGATACAATGAATTTGCTTTTTTTTAATGTTTATTTCAGTTTTTGTAGTATGGACACTTTTTTTTTTCTTTAGAGACCAGACCACAAAATGTGTCTGTTAAAGTTGGTGTGGGTTCGATCCCCATTCGAAGAAATGAAATATTTATTTTATTTATATTTCCGTTTCTTCGCTCTGGTGTCGGGGCGAAACGGCTTTGAGTTCCACCACTCAACACGCACTCCACACAACTTGTTTCAAATTCAGACGCAAAAAAAGAGTGTCTTGACACTAAAATCTCTCTGTTTACCCTTTCCAAATAAAGCGACTGGTTGTAGGTTCGATCCCCATTAGAAGAAATGAAATATTTTTTTTTTTATATTTCCATTTCTTCGCTCTGGTGTCGGGGTGAAACGGATTTAAATTCCACCACTCAACACGCACTCCACACAACTTGTTTCAAATTCAGACGCAAAAAAAGAGTGTCTTGACACTAAAATCTCTCTGTTTACCCTTTTCCAAATAAAACAAAAAGCTTCAATTGGGTTTCATTCAATTTGATTAGGTCAAAGTTCTGTTTAAAAAATATTCAGAAAAAAGTTTACAACACTCACAGTGTAGAGTTTATTTTTTTAAATGTAAATAACACGCATGCGGGTTAAATTTTATTTTTATTTGTGTATATTTTTCAGGCATCAGAAATATTTTTTAGCTTAACGTTATATTTCGAATATTTTTTATTAATAATTTCGTATAGTGAACCTAGTGTTAAGACACTGTTTTACTTTCCACCCTATTTTCGACATGTCATTGCGATTTGAACGACGACATTTAACGCCGCACTACTTTTCTTGTTACTATTATTTGCTATAGTAAATAAATAGTTATAATTTTTAAACTGTATATTATTAAAAAAAATATAATACAACAATAGTTGATAGCGATTTGACTATGCCCTAAAGCAAAGCTGTGTTTTTATTATCAACACATTATTGAGGCCAAAGCATGAGACTGTAAACGCAACGGGTTCGATTCCTACATGAAAAAATAAAATATTTGATATCTTCATTTCTTCGCTCTATGAACAAATTCTAGCGTTGAGTTCCGCAAATCAAAACTGGCTTATGGCCAAAAAAATGGCTTATGAACTCGGCGGAAAGTGGAGAACGGAAATGTTTTAATGGGGTACGGAGAGTCTTAAGGTATAAATAGATTATATTAAACATGGACGTGCATGTTCAAAAGAGAATATAGTGTCAAACCGTTGTCATTTGTCGGTCTAATTACAACGAGGATTTTACCAGAGGAATTGAAAATATTTAATTTCCTCGACTGGTAATCGAACTCACAACCTATCGCCTTGCCAGTTGCATGCTTGTACCCTTGCTCCACGATTGGCCTGTCCATTTTGAATTCTATTCCTAACCAATCCTGGTAAGAATGGAATTTCAAAGACAAATCTTCCTTTACCATAAAGCATATAGTTGACATTCTAGTACGTATTGATACAGACTTAGCTCGAGCTATCAGTATCTAATATCGGTAAGTCACGTGTGCACCAGCCGGCGTTGTTGTCGTGTCAGAATTGGAAATCGAACGGGAAAATACCGTCTATATTGGCATTGAAATATTAGCTTTGTAACGTAATATGCGTTGAATATATTTGTTGGTACTATTGTAGAGTGGGGAGAAGAAGATTTTGTATAAGATGGTTTGTAGGTTTGATTTTTTAAATAGTCAAATCAAAATCAAATTGGCTTCACGCTGTATCCCGCGCACTGCAGGGTAAACAGAGGGAACACAGTGTTAAGATTCTCCGTATCCGACTTTCCGTCGAAGTATGGGGATTGAGGTATTGGGACTCAACGCCGCGCTTACTTTTACTATCTGATAAGTTTAGTTATAAGAAAAAAACAAATACTCTCAAAACGCAATAGTAAGGTATATTCATTACTTTAAAACCGAAACTGTGTCGATATTTTTCTTAGTTTAGTTTCATTGTCCGAAGTTCTAATTAAACTTATAAATGAATTTTTCTCTGTCAAAGTGTAAGCGATAGAGTTTTTTAAAGTTGTATCTGAAAAATGTTACTATTTTTCTTCAAGTTTTTTCTAGCTTCACGGATTTCAACTTAGTGTTAAGACACTCCGTTTTCATTAAGACAATTTAACACTTCCATGCTCCACTTTCCGCCAAATTATCGAGGCATTGTGTGCTGAGTGATGGATCTCAATGCTACCTTTTGCCTTATTCCCAGAGTGAAGAAATGAACAAAGTAAATAATTATTTCTTCTGATTTTTTATTATTATCCATCTATATATCTATATTACTTTTCTTTCCCTATTTTTTTTCGCTTAGAGAACATAAAGCACAGCGTTAATTTCTTCACTTAATTGCAACAGTGCTCGAATTAGAACAGCATGTGGTGAACGGGTATTTCCTCATTAGGTTCCTCTGCCTAGAAAAACCTATGCATATTCGCTAATTTCTTTTAACTTACAATGTTTACTAATTCCAAGGTTTTATTTGGCAGTCAGAATGATATACGGACTTTCATTAGTGGCTAACAACGCAAGGTACCGGCCCCGACTATTTGTTACCTTTTTTACAAGGAACAGCTTCCTCCCTATACATTGTAATATGTTGGCCGGCTGCGTAATGAGGTTCGAATCTTAATCAACTTCTTAATTAGATTTGGGATTGATTATATTGAACATCTATAAATACTTTTGTTTTATTTGAAGAGTGACATAAATGTAGGAAATAGTTATGTATTGTTAATGATATCTTCTTATCGTTTTCTCTTAGCAGCGTAGGTATATATTAGATAGTGTCAAGACTCATCGTTCTCCGTTTTCTACCCGCATTTGACACAAAAAAATTAAAATTAGATATACTTGTTTAAATTAAATTTCGTAGACGTGCAAATATCTTGAATTATCGATATCTCATTGGATTTAAAATAACTTCATTCTCCATGAGTAAAAAACAATAGCTAATAAACAAATACACCCAAACTACCCTCCAATACCCCAATATTATGAATAACAAACTCATTTGAAAGACCAAAACAGTAATTTATTTGGCAAAACTTGAATCTGGGGTGATGTAAACGCAAATAAATAAGCATTCTCGTCACAGTAACGGCGGTAGACATAAAACCGGTAACGCCGGTCCAATGAGAATCAACTAAACAATAGTGGCCAATAAAAATAAATGACTCTCCCGCTTCCTTCGTCTAAGTTTTTGTGAGTCCATCGGAAGGTCTTTAGAATGAGTGCTGGGTACCGTTCGCAAAATAATTATGTGAGCGGATTTATGCTGATTCCCGACTTACAATGTTGATTGGTGGAATTTAACGCCATGCTACGTTGACGAGACCACGAGTTGTGATAATCAAAGCTACAACCTTAACAATTGTGCCATGATTTAAAAAAAGACTATATTATAAAATATAGAACGTTATCAAATTCAAATTCAAAATATTCTTTATTCAAATAGACTATTGTAAGCACTTTTGAATCGTCGATAAAAAAACTACCACCGATTTGGAAGGCAGTTCCGCTGAGAATAGCTGGCAAGAAATTCAACATGTCATATTTACGAGTACATAATATCTTATTTATATCTTCGATTAAAGATTACAAATTAATTAAGACATTTCTTTTTTGCTATCTGTACATATCCGGCGAGTGGGGGTCTGATATCCGCCGCGGCGCCGCCACGACGCTAACCTCTTTATAAGTTTGACTGACCTATCACTGAGCAAACTATTAATATAGTTAAATTAATATTTTTATTTCATTTTACGTAGACTATATTTGGGGGAAAGGCAAAAGGATTTTTGTTGAGACATTTTTTCCCTATATTACGTGTAATTTTAAAACGTTCTTTCACATTTCGACGAGTACGGATGGGGCATATAAAAATCATCAACCATTATCAATATGGCTTGTGGAGAAAGTTCTTTTATTTTTATTTTTGTCTTTACTCAATACAGAGTGGGGCTTAAAGCGGCAAACGGAGTGCCTTAACACTAGGTTTTCTCTGCCTACAGATATGCAAGATATATCCTAAAGCTATTTATTAAACAACAAACACGAATAACATAACCCCAATTTAACCCTTTAAAACTTTACAATTTCTAATTATCTTGTTACGTCAGAAATTCATTATCCCATGAATTAATTTCTGACATTGGAAAGTATGTAAGAAGTTTCACCAGAGTAATAAATATAAGGAAGTAACGGGGAACTTAATCACATTGGCTGCTTTAACTTTTCAATCGCGTACGATATGATTGGAATGTTGCCTCCAGTGTCCCTGAACAATTATGAATTTTACCCCAAAAACACCCTCACCCCTCTTTGATATTATCATAACCGCAAATTGGAGGATAGCGATCGCTATAAATTTATATACAAATAACTACTATATTGACTTCCATAGTTGGATATGATTGAATTTTAAATATGTTTGTTCTACAATAGCCGGATAGTTCCGCCACTAAAATTGTAATATCTCGATATCACTCCACTCTCTTTTTTATTTTGGATATTTGAATTAGATTACCTTAATATTAAGTTCTCTCTGACTACCCTATGACCACCCCTCCCCTATTCTCAACAGCTTATAAAGTTATAAATTAGAGGCGGTCCTATCACTAAAAGTGATTGATTCCTTCCAGGCATGATGATGTACTCGTATGTATTTAATGTATGTATTTCATCATTCAGCCATGAATGATGAAATACTCGTACATGCATTAAAGTCCTTGATTTAACCCTTAATATACAAAGCAGAACACTTAGGAAAAGGGCTGGTAAAAATATTTCTGCAAATTCTCAATATTACAGATTTATGTTTCGATACATTTAATAAGTTCTCATAGGTTGCATATCAGTATATATGTTGTTAACTTAACGCTGTATTTCAGATACACAGTTTAAACCTGGTAACCTAGTGTTAAGATATTCCGTTCCCATAAAGACGCCTTCGTCCATTATTTCGTTTTCACGAGTAGAAATCGAACCCACGACCCGTTGCATTTACAGTCGCACGCTTGTCCCCCTGCACCAGGACAGGCCTCATACTATTTCTACCAAATAATTTTATATTTCCCGTCTACAAAAACATTGAATCGTACTTGAAGGGGATTTCCACAGTTTTTGCAGCGGAAATCGACCGGATACAGCGCAGACGCTTCCTTATTTGGTTTGGAGGTAAGAATATTAACATTTGTGTACAGATTCTTCAAAGACGAGTCTTTACATTTTCTTTACCAGTATTTGTTTTTTTTTATTTAAAAATTTTCGCTCTTCCGGTTTCATTTGTTTCAAAGCCATTACGTGCTTTTGTTTAAAACTATTCTTTTCTAAATAATTCATACATCTAGTGAGAATCCGTAACTGCCACGTTTACAGACAGACTCTCCCACTGCGCCACAATGACCATAAAAAATCTAAAATATCATTCAAATACAATGAGAATATTAGTTATTAAAAATCAAACTCACTACCAAAGTGCAACTTCCAACTACGCGACCACAGTGTAGTATAAATTAATTAAATATATTTTATATGTCGGCGCTCCTGGCTATTACTAATTTTAATTGCCTCCTGGCCACTTCGCTGGCAATCGTGCCGTATTCGTTGTGAACTAATTTTATTCGCAACCTCTGGCTACTTCATACATTTATGTATATTATATGTATGTATGTATGTATGTATATTGGTAGAACATTTTTTTATAAAAATATGAATATTCATGAATGCCTTTTCGTTCAGTTGAAGTTTATCCGTCTATCCAATATTCGGTGGTGGTAATTAGTTCATAAGCTATTTGGAAAAGTAGTACAGTGAAATGTGTAAATGCATTATATAAAAAAACCGCAAAACGCGGCGTTGAGTTTCGCCACTCAACGTGCAAAGCCCTAAAAATTCGGCAGAAAATGGGAAACGGAATGTTTTAACATCAGGTTCCCTTTGCCTACCATGCTGTATTCGGAATACGGAGGGAACCTAGTGTAAAGACATTCCTTACCCCATTTTCAGGCCAATTATCGAAAGATACTAACTTAATAATTAATACTATTTGGACCGCTATAGGATTACAATTCAGAACACAATCAATTGAGTCCGAATAATTTTATTTATATGCGGGCATTCGGCCGCCATAAATCATTTTGCCTTTTGTGATTTAATCTATTTATACTTTGTTAATGTAACATGACGTCACGAAATGTGGCAATATATAACGTGAAAATGAAAAATAAAATTTAATTGAGGTCACTGTTGATATGCTAATTTAAGTTTATATTATAGAACGTTTTGAGTTCAAATATAAAAAAAATAGCTTTACGCTGTATTTATACTCGTATGTATAGCAAAGTACGCTATTGGGCGTTGTGTGGCGGAAGTCAACGTTGCGCTTTGTCTTATAGCGGCCGTATTGATGAAAATTATTCATTGCCTCGAGTGGAAATCGAACACAGAACGAGAACTATCACTATCACAACAAGGAAATAGACTTAACACGTTAAGAAAGTTATTAATAGCAACCAGTCATCATTAACAGATATGTAACAAAAAAAACATGACGCATATTTAGGGTTAATAGTTCAAACTCGAATGAGAATTCATTCAGTCAGACTTGGTAAGCGGAAACTGAAATATTTCGTCTCACCTAATAAAAAAATAAATAACTAAAAATACAATTTTCTAAAAGAACCCAATAACAAGACGAATGCAATGAGCACCAACTCGATTTATTTACTAGTAGGCAGCCCAAGGTTCCATCAGCCATCTTCCAATTCCATCACCAGAAGGGGATTTCTACAAATCAATTCCGTATCATAATATTGTATTATCGTTTAATCTACACATTATTGTCAAGTTTCATGTTAATAAAGCAGTTATAGCTCGAACTAATAAAAGCGTGTTAAAATGAGAAAAAAATCTCTAAGAACTAACATTTTCTTAACTAGGAATCGAATCCACAATCACCTCGTATAGACCGTACGTACCAAACGGGCTTATTTAATTAACCAAATTTGGTAGGAGAGTCCTAAAAGCGAGTAATCGTACTCGACGTTATACAAGGATCATAAATAAGCAGCCGTATGCTGCGTTTTGCTGCTAACTGGCTATTTAGCGGTCATATCTAAACGTTGACAAGGCTGTATAGCTTATAGAAGGAGTATAATAAAACATTTATATTTCAAATAGCTATAAAAATAATAAAAATATGTAGGAAATATGTGGCCAGTCGGTCGGTTGTGGCGGTTCTTCGATTCCCACTATAGGAAATGAATAATATTTATTTTTTTTGTCTTCGCTCTGGTAACGAGGTAAAACGTGGAATTGAGCTATGCCTCTCAACACACAATGTCTCGCGCGTAAGGTATGGAAGGAAGAAGGACGTGTCTTAATAAGAACGGTGTGTCTAAACATTAGGTTCCCAGGTTCTCTCTTTCTACCCTGCTATGTACAAGATACAGCGTGAAACACACACACAGCGTTAAAAAATAAGATAATATAGCAAAATGTACACTTGTCTGTAGTGATTTCATAAAATAAGTTGCACTGCGATATTGATTTCCACCACTGAAAAAGCAATATCTCAAAAATTGAGCAGTGCGTGGGGAACGGAAAGTCTTAGCACTAGGTTCCCTCTACCTCCCTTTCTATACGTGGAGCTTAAAAAAACTTTATTTAACCAATACTCATTCCAGTAAACTTAACTCCGTCCGTACTGATCGTTTTGGACCAACACCAAAGGCAATTAAAGCGTTGCTGTTGCAATGTACCGCCTTCCGTCCGCGCGATTTGATGGTTAACGCGCTCGCGTTCATTTCTGACTTTTTTTAACCCTCTTTTATTTATTTTTACTTTATTTATTCCGTTTTACACTAAATGTTTGTGTTGCAGGTGGGAATTGGGAACAGTATGTTTTTTTATTACGATATTTTTGATATGTATGGAGAAGTATATATAAGTATGGAACCATATTGTCATTGATTATTATATAAGAGACAATAGATGTTTGTGAAAGATTCAAATATACTTATACGTATGTATCTGCATTCTACAGCCTGTGTATATAAGGTTAAGCCTTGAACCTAGAGTCGACACATCTGGCGTCTCTACTTCTCTCCCGAATTCTTGATATTAAATTTTGAGAGAGAAATCAAGAGGAAATCGAACTTACACCCGACATATTTACAGTAAAACGCTATCCTATTGCACTACGATAGCTTCAGTATTGACTATCACATGATTAGTTGTGGTTAAGTATAGCATAATGTCCTAGAAAAAAAAACATATTTTTTTATATATTTTAACATATTTTTATGTTTGTATTAAAATAAAAATAAAAATTGTATACTAGTTTTACCATTTTGCTCTCCGACTTTTTTACTATAGTAAATAGAGAATTTCTCTGAAATTACTAAAAGTGAGTGTGAAACACATTCTGACTAGGTCCAATCTGACTTAGCTTCTTTTTCGCTCGTATAGTGGGTTACATCAAATCTATTAACATCATGTTATACATTTAGTTCAATTATAATTTTCATTAAAAATAACCAGTAGTTCCTGAGATTTTAGCTCGTTCAATCAAATAAACTCCTTAGCTTTATAATATTAGTATAGAAGTATGAAATGCTTGTTGATTTGTGGGATTTTATGCAATACATCAAACGGCAATCGAACCTACAATCAGACCCTAACTTTAGACCTTTAATTTGGGTAAAGCAACCATTAGTTGTTCATTAAGATTCATTTTATTCAAAGGAACTCTATCGCTGAGCAAAGTTTCAGTATGAAATCGGTTATGGGCTTTTAATGCATATAAATGGCTTATTACAAAATTTATGGTGTCGAAACGACATGGTGGAATACCGTAGATGTGATCTCTAATTGTTATCTTTTTATTTCTTACGAAATTGTTGGATATTTTTTAAGTTTCACGTTGTATCTTACATATACGAGTAGGCTGAGAGAACTTGAGGACATTATATTGAATGGTGGAACTCAACGACGCGCTTTGTCTTCCAATTAATTTCCTCAAGTGACAATGAAAATCACAAACCTGGCCAAGAAAAGCTGGGAAACCCTGATCAAGTAAATTTAATAGCATTATTATACTCGTACTTATGTAGATTTGTTGATAGCTTAACTCTATCACCAACTATTTTAATAGGACTAAACTTTACTTTACTAACCATACTTTTTACAAAAATCGCTGTCCATTCAACAACCATTATTGAAAATCCAATCCCGCCCAAACCACTTCTATATATAGTACCTGTATATTAAATATACATATATTTGTTGAGAGCATGGATTAAAGCGATAGGTTAAACGCTAACCATTTCATTCTATTTTCACGTAAAATAGGCCACTTCGGAATCGAGTGAGCGCGGCCATGCCGCTGACAGTGTGTCAATCACAGTATTTGAAATGTGGATAGGTATTATGTAAATTTTAGCAGGTAAACGTAATATTGTATTTATATATAGATATAGATATAGATATGCCAGTTTGTTTTGGTGATTTTGTGGCCTACTTGAAGAATATCTATGTTATATATCAGCTTCTAGGAAATCTGGGAGGGAATCTGGTGTTTAGACCTTTCTTTCCCAATTTTCCGCCGAATTCTTGAGGCATTGCGTGTTGTGAGGCGGAACTCAGCGCCGCGCTTTGCTTCGACACCACAATATTTCATTTTCTTGAGTCGGGATCGAACCCACAACTTGTGTATTATTTATAACATACATATACGAATTACATTAAATTATAACTTCGAATCTAGTTTCTGATTGGACAAAATTATATTTTTACGTTTTGTTTTACGTTATATCCCGTACGTTGCAGGATAGGTAGAGGGAATTTGGGAACATAGTGTTAAGAAACTCCATGCCCATTAATGCTTGCAGACGCAGACACTTTCGCTTTCCAACACCCGTTCAATGATTTATTATTTAAATATTTAATTCCCCGAGCTGAAACTGAACCCACAACTGTCGCGTTTATGGTTTATAAGATAAGATAAGATAGATAAGATAAAAACGTTTTCAAATGATAATTTTTAGTGCCCGCTGTAATAAAAGGAAATTTGAGCGTTCATTTGAACGTGGTGTCGACAAATTCATTTTTCTCGCTTCGGCGGGTGGTAATCAAATTGCTTCCCGTTCCTGAACACTTAAGACTGCGCTTGTATATTTGTGTATGCGGGATAAATATCATGGTTTTTATTTATTTATTTATATGCACTTTAATGTGAACAATTTAATATTTAAAAGAGGAAGATAAACGAAAATAGAAAATAATAAATTAATAAATATTATAATAATGGTATTTTAGATAAGGAATTGTATACATATATTGATGCTATCTTAGGGAAAATCATTGTTTAAATAACATTTTTAAACATTTTTTTAAATATATTTAAAGATTTCGGGCGCACTTTGTGCAAATGTCTCACGACTGGCTTCATATTTAACATAAATTAAACATGAACTATAAGAGAACATGAACTATAAGAGAACATAAATTAAACATGAACTATTAAAGAGAATTTCCTAGCATCCTCCTGGTTGGGATAGGTAACACTGATTGTAAAGGTCAGAGAGAGAGTGAGAGAGAGAGAGAGAGATGTTAAATATTATCGACTTATTTTATTTATATATATGTATGGACTATCATGTGGTACTGTCAAAAAGGATCTTTTCCTTATAATGTAAAGCTTAGAGAAGTTTTTTTTCACGCTTTGTCCAACACACAGCAGGGTAGACGGACTTGGGAACTTAGTTTTTAGACACTCTGTTCCCAATAGGACACTTCCATTTCTCATTTTCTGTTGAGGCGTTGCGTGTTGAATGGCGGAATTCAATGCCACGCTTTGCCTCGTTACCAGACCCAGAGGAAATTAAATATTTCTGTTCCTCGAGAGGGAATCGAACCCACAGCTGCCGCGGTTATATGTCACGCTTGAGTCACTGCGCCACGACAGCCCCATCTCTTGCTATTCAAACACTTTATGTTGTATTACCACTGGTTTCCCTGGTTCCTTCTGCCTAACCTATGTGAGGGATACAACGTGAAGCTAAACAAAAAATTTTAAAAATATAACTCAAAGTACTTATAGCTTTATTGGTTGTTAAAGTTAATTTTTTATAACGCTTTCAAACTATTCCATTTTATTTTACAGCACTCTAAAAATAGAGAGATTAAAATTTGCAACGTTTTAACAACGCTTAATCGAATAACAAATCAATGTGGCACTCTGGTAAGCCGTTTGTAAGGCGAAGCTAATATTTTTAGCTCACCAAACTAAAATTTGTTATTATTTTATGATTTTTTCATACATATTAGTTTAGTAAAAGCACATTTTGTACATTATAATTTTTATAAAATGTAAATAAGAGAAATATTAAATTTATATTTTCATTTCTTCGTTCTAGTGTCGAGGCAAAGCGTGGCGTTGAGTTACGCCACTCAACACGCCACGCTTCCAAAATTCGACAGAAAGTGGGGAACGGAGTGTCTTAATATTATGTTCTCTCTGCCGGCCCTGCTGTATACAGCGTGAAGCTCATTTAAGCTGAACCGTGTGACGTGTCAGTAGCGTTTGATTTCTAATTCAGAAAATAAATAATTTTAGGCCATCGTAGTGTAGGGCAAAAGCACGGCGTTGAATCCCGCCACTTAACACGTCATGTCTTGGAAATTCACCGTACTTCTAAAAACCGACTGGCGGAACCCAACGCCACTCGACACGAACCAAAAATAATTTAAAAAATCATTACCTCGCGAGTGAATCAAACCTACAACTTACTGAGTAATGGCTTGAAAAAAATCACTTGTAATATCTAATATATCCGACCCGCACTAACCTTTTATCGTGCTATACCCAAACACGTAACACTCCCCCGCGAATTGACAGTATTTTATAGTTATCGCGCTACGATACGCTCGGTTATATCCCCTATGTGTTTTAAAGTATATTAACAATAATAAATTTTAGCATAACGCGACAAGCTTCGTATTACACCTTTAGTAGCTATCTGATGTTTTTATTACTCTGCCCCTATATAAATAATATAATGGAATTTATTTGGAATGGATTTTGAGTTTTTGAAGCCGTCGTGGTATGGTGGTGTTTGAGTGTCAACACAGAAGGCAAATTGAGGGTTCGATCCTCATTCTAGGGTATGATTATATATCAATCGTTTTCATCTTCTCGCTCTTGTGGAGAGAGCGCGGCGATTAGCTCTACCATACAACACCCAATGTCTCTTAAATAGATGGGAAGTGAGAGAGCACTGCTGCTTCGGCCTGACTGGTTTTTCTAAATATTTAATATTCGTGTTATAAACATAACTGATATACTTTTTTACAAATTACTATTTAATAATAAATGAAAATTAAATAATGAAAAAACTGTGCTCAATTTTAATTTACTTTGAAACTCTTTACTATTTTTAAAGGCAAAGTTAAGCTATTTTTCTTTACTGTCGATAGCTTGATAGCTTGATTTATACGAGAAGTTGCTAAAGTGTCTGCAATGAGATTACTTTCCGCTGCTGATGTGAGAACAAGAACAATATAACTATAGAACTATTTACATTATAAAAAGTTGTCACCTTAGTAGTGCAGTGATGAAATGTTTGATTAAAATTAACTGTGATTGTGGGTTCAATTCCCACTTGTCAAAATAGTTATAAATAAAATATTAATTACGTTGAAAGATTGTTAAAGACTAGAAGATACAAGATATTAGATTATAAAAAAAAAATAATTAAAATTACGATAGACTGGACACATGACAAGACAACACTAAAAAATATATTTAAAAAATTGCAGAATGGCAAAAAAAAAAATGACAAAAGTAAAAGAAAAAGAGGTTGTTCCCTCCAGGATAACCAGGTCAAGAAAAGCCAATAATAGAGAGAAATGATCATTAAGCACTAACAAAGTTAGATTATAGCTATGGTTAGCTAGAGTAATTTAGATGAAACTTAATATCAGCAACAATAAATAAAAGATATAAAAAAATATTATAATATCTTATTTTCGGATTACCACTTCCCATGCACAACCTATTGAACCGCTGTCAAAACACTGTTCACCACCTTCCACCCAACTTCAAGACATTGAGCGTTGAAAGACAGAGTTTAACGCCGTGCTTTATTTTACTAGATTGAGAGAATAAAAATGATGTTAGACATTTATAAATAATAGTATCATTGAGTAAAATAATATGTACTTGGTTTAAAAAATAAACTACAAAAAGGGGAATACTAGACGGGCAATGCACTTGTAATTGTAAAGGTTGAAATTTATTAGAAAATGTTCTAGTAGAGAGATTTTTATCAGATATTTATAAAAACTTTAATCTTATATTTTAACAATAATCTTCGTATTGAAAATGTAAAAAAATAATATTTTCTAAAACTTATCGCCGTATCGCCCTGGGCGTTACTCATGGAGAGTAAAAGTTCAAATGTCATATATTTAACTAGCGGACGCGCGCAGCTTCGCCTGCGTATTGCTTAGGGGTGAATTCTAAAAAACCATGAAACACATGTTCAATGAAAAATTTTTAAGAGTCTCAATTCAAATTTTACGAAAATCAGTGGCGATTTAAAGATTTTTCCATATAAACATTCAATCCCTTATTTACATCCCTAGGGAATGAATTAAAATAAACCACGAAACATGTGTTCAATGAAATATTTTTAAGAGTCTAAGTTCCAAATTTTATAATAATCGGTGGCGTTTTAAAGATTTTTCTATACAAACTTTCAACCCCTTATTTGCACTCTTAGGGGAAGAATTATAAAAAACGGTGAAACACGTATTCAATTAAATATTTTTAAGAATCACAATCTATAATTTTATAAAAATCGGTGCCGATTTAATTTTTTTTCCATACAAACTTTCAACCCCTATTTCACCCCCCTTAGGGTTAAAATTTTTCAAAATCCCTTCTTAGTGGATGTCCAGATTACGAAAGTAAACTTTTGTCCAAATTTAACGTTTCTACGCACAGCGGTTACGGCTGTGCGTGCGTCTTACCTCAGTCAGTGAGGACAAGTCCTTTTATATATTATTTAATTATTTACATGAGTTACTTGAAGAAATCATTTATTTATAGCGGAAAGTGAGGAATGGAGTGTCTTAACACTAGTTTGCCTGCAAGTCAACCTGCTGCAAGTCTTAGTATAAGAGTTTTACTCTTTTTGCCCTCTGGGTACGGAACTCTAAAAACTAACCTAGAGCTTCCAAATAAGAAAGAAGAATGCCTATTACATCTCTATGACGTCAATCACAAATGCGTGAAAAAAACTTCTTCATGTCAAAAAAGTAGTCCATGTTTTATTTTATGGAAAGAAAATCTAAGCTGTAAAGATTGTTTTTATGTTAGATTTTACGAGGGAACTTGCTACCCTTGTTTACTTCGGGGGGGTTTTGATTAAATTACACGGACCTTGAATATAGCTATGTTAGCATTTTGTTTATTACATTTTTTTTCGACTTATAAAGCAAAATAAATATGTTTGAAATTATTGCAAGAAGATTGACGGTTGGTACCTAATTTCCTATTAAATTTAAAAAAAAATACTGTTTTTCTCTTTTTTATTATTTACTTTTTCAGTTTCACTCTTATCTTTCATGTAAAGGTAGGCGGATAGCATTGTGTGTTTAGTGTTAAAACACTTCTCTATACGTTTCTATTATTTCGCCATTTTATCTTTCAATATTATAAGTAAAATCTTTATCACAGAAAATTAATAAAGATAGATCATATCTCAACAATTAAAGTCGTTTCACTAGAAATTCTTATACCATCAAAAGATGCGATATCTTCACAACGAAGTTCATTACGGCGTTGCAACAAAAGACTGACTTAATGAATGTCAAATATTTAATTTTAACGTTTGGTACTTGAATAGTAAGCTTTGGAAGCACAAAATATTGTATTTTTAATTATTTATTTTCATTTAAAAATATTTTAATTTCCTTGCTCCTGTAACAAGAGTGGCGTTCAGTTCCGCCACTTAACACGCAATATCTAGAAAACATTGAGGAACAGTGTCTTAACAGTAAGTTCCTTCTAATTCAATCTTCAATTATTCAATTATTTGCTGATCGAAGAAGTGAAACTTAAAAAATATTAATACATCTAAAAACAAAAAAGAAGAATGAGTTATTAATAATATTTATCGTTTGAATATTTTTTTAACGAAGTAAATTTTTCTAATAAAGAATTACAACTTTGCCTTTAAATCTTGTCTAATTACCAAACTTGAACTATACATTTACTGCATAAAATTTTAATTGTACGAAATTTGTATTTAGGGAATTTAGGATGGTGTTGTAAAATTTAAGTAGGTACTTATAAAAATATTGTTTCACTATTTTCTTGTAAAAGTATAGTTTACTCTGTAACACGTAAATTGTATATACTTTTTGTTTTAGCTTCACGCTGTATCCCTCACAATGATAGTTAAATGTTAACCCTCCATTCTCCACTTTTCATTAAATTTTCGTAACATTACGTGTTGATTGGTAAAACTCAATGTTTTAAATATGTTAAAAAAGATACTTTAAAGTAATAGCTAATGTATCTTTAGAAAGTGCTCTTTTGTCTCATTTCATCCCTAAAGTCGGTTTAAAGTTAAACAAATTTACTGATAATATAGCAGGACACTGAATGCACGTAGCTTCCGCCAATCTCATATACCAAGTATGGCTTAAAGAAAAAAAAGAAAGAATTTTACGAGTATATCTAATATATAATACAACATGTGTGTGTGTTAAGTGGTAGAACCCAACGCTTCACTTTTGTCTTGTGAGCGAGAAAACGAAAATAATTCGCTCTCTCAAATGGGAATCGAACCCATAGCTTACAGTCAATCACTGTATCACTGCTCCCCATACATAATATTATACTAATCCCTATATTTCGAGGACGGAACCCATTGATAGGGTTCCGTCGTCCACTTTCCACCAAAATACGTGACGTTGTTAAGTAGCGGAGCTCAACTAGTTAATTATAGTTAATTATATTTTTAAAAATATTTTAAACCTTTCTTCTTTAACTTGAGTCGAAATATGGAGTCACTTTGGACATTTTCCAAGAACGATGCCACCTCAGAGGTTAAGTGTATATAAAATCGCTGTGTACTTTGCTGATTGCAACTTGTATGCCATATAATAAAATAAACGTCACCGCCGCTTTTACAAGTTTTTTGTGAAATTCAATACTAAATTTTATGATGTTTTTGAGTTTTATTCTAGTAAATACCTAGTACTATAATTCTAATGAGAAGCTTATAAGAAACTACTAAGCTTTTTTTTAGCTTCACGATGCACATGGCATGGTAGGCAAGAGGAAACCTGGGAACCTAGTGTTAAGACACTCTGTTTTGTATGCGTCATTCTTTACTAATGGCGTTTTATTTTACGACGATAATTCTATTATTTATTGTGTTTGAAAAAAATACTTTTTCATTTTTGGCAAAATCTTTATCGTTTTAATTGTATTAGCCTTTTATAGAGTAGTTAAAATTGTACTTTTATTTAAAACGGTTAAGATAAAACACTCTGTATAATTAAAATACAAAAAAGTAATTTACTCAATTATAAATATTAAACCCAAATAAGATTCGTATCGAGGACCTATAAATAATACGTAAAATAATACTAGTATACACTTTAAAAGAAAAAGTTGTATAGTAAATTCAACTTTTAAGTGTTAAGGTACTGAAACGACAAGATTTTGAAGAACACATTAGTCACTAAGATAGGGGTAATCATGTACTTCAGTGTTTCGTTTTGCAACTGTATGTGATGTGAGAAAAGCATCAAAGTATTCTGTTATATGAATCTGTATTGTAATATGGACTTAAAAAAGGTTATTATTTTTTTTTAGTTTCACACTGTATCCCGCGCATGGCGAGGAACCTAGGAACCTTTCACTTCCGTTCTCTATTTTTCGTCAAATTCTAGAGGCATTGCATGTTAAGTAAGGGAACTCGATGTCGCACTTTCTCTTATTACCAGTAAATTATTTTACCGTTTCCAAACAAAACGCGACAGGTTTTGGATTTGATTCCCACTCGATAAAAAGAAATATTGAATATTTCCACTTTTTTACTCTGACAACATTGTAAAATCGTGTCGTTGACTTTCGTCACTCAACGGGGAAGGGAGTGTTTTAACACTAGGTTCCCATGTTCCCTCTACTTTTCCTGTTATTCACGGAATATAGCGACAAATACTTATACGCATAAAATGTCCAACATACCACATCTCTTTGATGTCCACTCTCAGTTGCAAAAAGCGTTTTAACTTAGAAAGTTGCGAAATTTGTTCAGCCACTGGCCTACTGAAAGGAAACTCTACTGCTTTTGAATGGATCTAGCCTACTTTATAGTTATTTCATGTTTATTGTTGGATTTAGCTGTGTGCTGTATATTGTTGAGTTATGGGTTCGATTCCCAATACATTACACATGGAATATCTATACTAATATTAGGAGAAGAGTTTGTTTGGTTGAAAATGCTAATCTCAAGAATTATAGTATATTTTTTCAGCTTCTTGTTATATCCGCACACAGCAGGGTAAGCAAAGGGAACCTAGTGTTAAGACACTCCGTGCTGAATGGCGGAACTCAACGCCACGCCATCGCCTAAACACCAGGGATCGAACCCACAACCAGTCGATTTTACAGTCACACTTGCCTCGACTTGCCTCACTACTACATTTTAATATAGAAACAAGTTTAAATATCACATTCGTCTGTATGAAACATAAATTTCAATTAATTCCCAGAATGACGTAGGCACCTTATAATTTCTAGTCCTGACAATGGCCAGCGTGACGTGGCCGCGCATAATTTAGAGCTCATGTAGACTAAGCCGTCTCAGCTGTGTGTACGATGTGATTCTACATTAAATGTTTGTTATATATTATATTTACTTGGGAAATATATTGTTATATTATTTTTTTTTTATTTTTAACATTGTTTATGGAATTGGTAAGGCAATGCGCGGTGTTGGGTTCCGCCGTTTAATTGGCAATGAAAGTAGAGAATAAAATTGTCTTGATACTAAATTCAATGCCTATATAGGAGTGTGAAGCTAGCTTTAAACTAATTCTTATAAAACTAAATATATTTTATTAAATATTTCACTTACCTCAAGTGCATCAAACCCACGACCCGTCGGAGTTACAACCACATGATTAACCCCTGCGCCACGACTGACCTCAATAGCCTAACTAACATAAACAAATATTAGAGCGAAAATACATATATTTCTAAATATTTTTCATAATCTAATATCAAAAAT